>JBAMAV010001026.1:0-134790 GCA_037043315.1 Amiota communis | reverse complement strand
GTGACGCGATGTTTTGTATTGTTTTTCATTAATTTTCATACACTGCAACGACGCATCAGCGCGCTCGGCCAACGACTGCTATTAACTGAATTGGTATTAGAAGCGAAAAAATGTTTTTTTTGAGGTATTGCATTTCAGTTTTGTATGGTTTATTGTAACATTTGTTAGAAAAAACGCATTTAAAATTTTTTTAATTATAAATTAATTCATATTTTATGGGACATTTTTTATGAAATAAAGTCTATGCGCTTCTCCAAGAAAACATTCTTATGTTTCAGTAATTTGATTTTGAATGGAATAAGTGCATTTTAATTGATACTTGTTCACGTGAAAATAAATTAACAAAGTCAACGATTTTATTATATGTAAAGATGAGGCTCGATGCTTAATGCGATGAGACGTCGATCGTAGTGATGCAAGTTACTTTTTAAAGGGATATACATTTTTTTTTGTTTTTTTTTTTAACTTTGTGTACTATTTTAAATAACATAATTAAAAAAAAATAATATTAATAAACAAATAGCGAAAATAAAAAGAATATACTGTTAAAAACTGGGAATCGAACCGGTGACGCGATGTTTTGTATTGTTTTTCATTTATTTTCATACACTGCAACGACGCCTCAGCGCGCTCGGCTAACGACTGCTATTAACTGAATTGGTATTGGAAGCGAAAAAATGTTTTTTTGAGGTATTGCATTTCAGTTTTGTATGGTTTATTATAACATTTGTTAAAAACAACGCATTTAAAATTTTTTTAATTATAAATTAATTCATATTTTATGGGACATTTTTTATGAAATAAAGTCTATGCGCTTCTCCAAGAAAAGATTCTTGTGTTTCAGTAATTTGATTTTGAATGGAATAAGTGCATTTTAATTGATACTTGTTCACATGAAAAACAAACTTACAAAGTCAACGATTTTATCATATGTATAGATGAGACTTGATGCTTAATGCGATGAAACGATGATCGTAGTTCTACAAACTAGTTTTTAAAGGGCATACAATTTTTTTTTTTTTTTCAACTTTACTATTTTAGATAACATGATTTAAAAAAAATAATAATAATAATAAAATAGCGAAAAAATAGACTTGTAAAAACTGGGAATCGAACCGGCGATGTGATGTTTTGTATTGTTTTTCATTTAGTTTCATACACTCCAACGACGCCTCAGCGTGCTCGACCAACGACTGCTAGTGTCTGAATTGGTATTAGAAGCGAAAAAATGTTTTTTTGAGGTGTTGCATTTCAGTTTTGTATGGTTTATTATAACATTTGTTAGAAAAAACGCATTTAAAATTTTTTTAATTATAAATTAATTCATATTTTATGGGACATTTTTTATAAAATAAAGTCTATGCGCTTCTCCAAGAAAAGCTTCTTGTGTTTCAGTAATTTGAAAAGCCTCTTGTGTTTATGTAATTTGATTTTGAATGGAATAAGTGCATTTTAATTGATACTTGTTCACGTGAAAATAAACTTACAAAGTCAACGATTTTATTATATGTATAGATGAGACTCGATGCTTAATGCGATGAGACGACGATCGTAGTTCTGCAAGTTAGTTTTTAAAAGGATATACATTTTTTTTTTTCAACTTTACTATTTTAAATAACATGATTTAAAAAAAATAATAATAATAATAAAATAGCGAAAAAATAGACTTGTAAAAACTGGGAATCGAACCGGCGATGTGATGTTTTGTATTGTTTTTCATTTATTTTCATACACTGCAACGACGCCTCAGCGCGCTCGACCAACGACTGCTATTGTCTGAATTGGTATTAGAAGCGAAAAAATGTTTTTTTGAGGTGTTGCATTTCAGGTTTGTATGGTTTATTATAACATTTGTTAAAAAAAACGCATCTAAAATTTTTTGCATTATAAATTAATTCATATTTTATGGGACAGTTTTTATGAAATAAAGTCTATGCGCTTCTCCAAAAAAAGATTCTTTTGTTTCAGTAATTTTTTTTTGAATGGAATGAGTGCATTTTAATTGATACTAGTGCACGTGACATACAAACTAACAAGGTCAACGATTTTATTATATGTATAGATGAGACTTGATGCTAAATGCGATGAGACGACGATCGTAGTTCTGCTATGTAGTTTTTAAAGGGATATAAATATATTTTTTTTTTTAACTTTGTGTACTATTTTAAATAACGTGGTTTAAAAAAAATAATATTAATAATCAAATAGCGAAAAAATAGACTTGTAAAAACTGGGATTCGAACCGGTGATGCGATGTTTGGTATTGATTTTCATTAATTTTCATATACTCCAACGACGCATCAGCGTGCTCGGCCAACGACTGCTATTGTCTGAATTGGTATTAGAAGCGAAAAAATGTTTTTTTGAGGTGTTGCATTTCAGGTTTGTATGGTTTATTATAACATTTGTTAGTAAAAACGCAATTCAAATTTTTTGCATTATAAATTAATTCATATTTTATGGGACAGTTTTTATGAAATAAAGTCTATGCGCTTCTCCAAGAAAAGATTCTTGTGTTTCAGTAATTTGATTTTGAATGGAATAAGTGCATTTTAAATGATACTTGTTCACGTAAAAATAAACTTACAAAGTCAACGATTTTATTATATGTATAGATGAGACTCGATGCTTAATGCGATGAGACGACGATCGTAGTTCTGCAAGTTAGTTTTTAAAGGGATATACATTCTTTTTATTTAACTATTTTAAATAACATGATTTAAAAAAAATAATAATAATAAAATAGCGAAAAAATAGACTTGTAAAAACTGGGAATCGAACCGGCGATGTGATGTTTTGTATTGTTTCTCATTTTTTCTCATACACTCTAGCGACGCCTCAGCGCGCTGGACCAACGACTGCTATTGTCTGAATTGGTATTAGAAGCGAAAAAATGTTTGTTTAGGTATTGCATTTCAGTTTTGTATGGCTTATTATAACATTTGTTAGTAAAAACGCATTTAAAATATTTTTTATTATAAATTAATTCATATTTTATGGGACATTTTTTATGAAATAAAGTCTATGCGCTTCTCCAAGAAAAGATTCTTGTGTTTCAGTAATTTGATTTTGAATGGAATAAGTGCATTTTAATTGATACTTTTTCACGTGAAAAGAAACTTACAAAGTCAACGATTTTATTATATGTATAGATGAGACTCGATGCTTAATGCGATGAGACGACGATCGTAGTTCTGCAAGTTAGTTTTTAAAGGGATATACATTCTTTTTATTTAACTATTTTAAATAACATGATTTAAAAAAAATAATAATAATAAAATAGCGAAAAAATAGACTTGTAAAAACTGGGAATCGAACCGGCGATGTGATGTTTTGTATTGTTTCTCATTTTATCTCATACACTCTAGCGACGCCTCAGCGCGCTCGGCCAACGACTGCTATTGTCTGAATTGGTCTTAGAAGCGAAAAAATGTTTTTTTGAGGTATTGCATTTCAGCTTTGTATGGTTTATTGTAACATTTGTTAGAAAAAACGCATTTAAAATTTTTTTAATTATATATTAATTCATATTTTATGGGACAGTTGTTATGAAATAAAGTCTATGCGCTTCTCCAAAAAAAGATTCTTGTGTTTCAGTAATTTGATTTTGAATGGAATAAGTGCATTTTAATTGATACTTGTTCACGTGAAAAACAAACTTACAAAGACAACGATATTATTATATGTATAGATGAGACTCGATGCTTAATGCGATGAAACGATGATCGTAGTTCTACAAGCTAGTTTTTAAAGGATATAAAATTTTTTTTTTTTTGTGCAACTTTACTATTTTACATAACATAATTTAAAAAAATAATATTAATAATCAGAGGTCGCCGTAGCCTAGTGGATAGTGTGCTGGTCTACTATGCGGCCGCCGCAGGTTCGAATACCAGCGGCGGTAACACCTTATAGAAATAAAAAAAATAAAAAATTATTTCTAACGGCGATTCTCCTCTCAGCAGTCTTCTGGCAAAAGCTCTGAGAGTAACAAAAAAAACTGCCATGAAAAAGCTTCTCACAAAAAAAAAAAGTCGTTCGGATTCGACTATAAACTGTAGGTCCCTCCACTCATGGATAAAATTTAGCGCACACACCATGAGTGGCAGCCGAGAAGCTAAGGCCGTAACCCGGTAAACGGGTTGTTATGGCCAGCTAAGTAAGTAAGTAAGTAATATTAATAATCAAATAGCGAAAATAAAAAGAATAGACTGTTAAAAACTGGGAATCGAACCGGTGACGCGATGTTTTGTTTTGTTTTTCATCAAATTTCATACACTGCAACGACGCATCAGCGCGCTCGGCCAACGACTGCTATTAACTGAATTGGTATTAGAAGCGAAAAAATGTTTTTTTGAGGTATTGCATTTCAGTTTTGTACGGTTTATTATAACATTTGTTAGAAAAAACGCATTTAAAATATTTTTAATTATAAATTAATTCAAATTTTATGGGACATTTTTTATGAAATAAAGTCTATGCGCTTCTCCAAGAAAAGATTCTTGTGTTTCAGTAATTTGATTTTGAATGGAATAAGTGCATTTTAATTGATACTTGTTCACGTGAAAAACAAACTTACAAAGTCAACGATTTTATCATATGTATAGATGAGACTTGATGCTTAATGCGATGAAACGATGATCGTAGTTCTACAAACTAGTTTTTAAAGGGCATACAATTTTTTTTTTTTTTCAACTTTACTATTTTAAATAACATGATTTAAAAAAAATAATAATAATAATAAAATAGCGAAAAAATAGACTTGTAAAAACTGGGAATCGAACCGGCGATGTGATGTTTTGTATTGTTTTTCATTTATTTTCATACACTGCAACGACGCCCCAGTGCGCTCGGCCAACGACTGCTATTGTCTGAATTGGTCTTAGAAGCGAATAAATGTTTTTTTGAGGTATTGCATTTCAGCTTTTTATGGTTTATTATAACATTTGTTAGAAAAAACGCATTTAAAATTTTTTTAATTATAAATTAATTCATATTTTATGGGACATTTTTTATGAAATAAAGTCTATGCGCTTCTCCAAGAAAAGCTTCTTGTGTTTCAGTAATTTGATTTTGAATGGAATAAGTGCATTTTAATTGATACTTGTTCACGTGAAAAACAAACTTACAAAGACAACGATATTATTATATGTATAGATGAGACTCGATGCTTAATGCGATGAGATGACAAACGTATTTCTGCAAGGTAGTTGTTAAAGGGATATACATTTTTTTTTTTTTTAACTTTGTGTACTATTTTAAATAACATAATTTAAAAAAAATAATATTAATAATCAAATAGCGAAAATAAAAAGAATATACTGTTAAAAACTGGGAATCGAACCGGTGACGCGATGTTTTGTATTGTTTTTCATTAATTTTCATACACTGCAACGACGCATCAGCGTGCTCGGCCAACGACTGCTATTAACTGAATTGGTATTAGAAGCGAAAAAATGTTTTTTTTGAGGTATTGCATTTCAGTTTTGTATGGTTTATTGTAACATTTGTTAGAAAAAACGCATTTAAAATTTTTTTAATTATAAATTAATTCATATTTTATGGGACATTTTTTATGAAATAAAGTCTATGCGCTTCTCCAAGAAAACTTCTTATGTTTCATTAATTTGATTTTGAATGGAATAAGTGCATTTTAATTGATACTTGTTCACGTGAAAATAAATTAACAAAGTCAACGATTTTATTATATGTAAAGATGAGGCTCGATGCTTAATGCGATGAGACGTCGATCGTAGTGATGCAAGTTACTTTTTAAAGGGATATACATTTTTTTTTGTTTTTTTTTTAACTTTGTGTACTATTTTAAATAACATAATTAAAAAAAAATAATATTAATAAACAAATAGCGAAAATAAAAAGAATATACTGTTAAAAACTGGGAATCGAACCGGTGACGCGATGTTTTGTATTGTTTTTCATTAATTTTCATACACTGCAACGACGCATCAGCGCGCTCGGCCAACGACTGCTATTAACTGAATTGGTCTTAGAAGCGAAAAAATGTTTTTTTGAGGTATTGCATTTCAGCTTTGTATGGTTTATTGTAACATTTGTTAGAAAAAACGCATTTAAAATTTTTTTAATTATATATTAATTCATATTTTATGGGACAGTTGTTATGAAATAAAGTCTATGCGCTTCTCCAAAAAAAGATTCTTGTGTTTCAGTAATTTGATTTTGAATGGAATAAGTGCATTTTAATTGATACTTGTTCACGTGAAAAACAAACTTACAAAGTCAACGATTTTATTCTATGTATAGATGAGACTCGATGCTTAATGCGATGAGACGACGATCGTAGTTCTGCAAGGTAGTTGTTAAAGGGATATACATTTTTTTTTTTTTTAACTTTGTGTACTATTTTAAATAACATAATTTAAAAAAAATAATATTAATAATCAAATAGCGAAAATAAAAAGAATAGACTGTTTAAAACTGGGAATCGAACCGGTGACGCGATGTTTTGTATTGTTTTTCATTGAATTTCAAACACTGCAACGACGCCTCAGCGCGCTCGGCCAACGACTGCTATTGTCTGAATTGGTCTTAGAAGCGAAAAAATGTTTTTTTGAGGTGTTGCATTTCAGTTTTGTATGGTTTATTATAACATTTGTTAGAAAAAACGCATTTAAAATTTTTTTAATTATAAATTAATTCATATTTTATGGGACATTTTTTATGAAATAAAGTCTATGCGCTTCTCCAAGAAAAGCTTCTTGTGTTTCAGTAATTTGATTTTGAATGGAATAAGTGCATTTTAATTGATACTTGTTCACGTGACAAACAAACTAACAAAGTCAACGATTTTATTATATGTATAGATGAGACTTAATGCTTAATGGGATGAAACGATGATCGTAGTTCTACAAACTAGTTTTTAAAGGGCATACAATTTTTTTCTTTTCAACTTTGACTATTTTAAATAACATGATTTAAAAAAAAATATAATAATAATAAAATAGCGAAAAAATAGACGTATAAAAACTGGGAATCGAACCGGCGATGTGATGTTTTGTATTGTTTTTCATTTATTTTCATACACTGCAACGACGCATCAGCGCGCTCGACCAACGACTGCTATTGTCTGAATTGGTATTAGAAGCGAAAAAATTTTTTTTGAGGTGTTGCATTTCAGTTTTGTATGGTTTATCATAACATTTGTTAGAAAAAACGCATTTAAAATTTTTTTAATTATCAATTATTTCATATTTTATGGGACAGTTTTTATGAAATAAAGTCTATGCGCTCCTCCAAGAAAAGATTCTTGTGTTTCAGTAATTTGATTTTGAATGGAATAAGTGCATTTTAATTGATACTTGTTTACGTGAAAAACAAGCTAACAAAGTCAACGATTTTATTATATGTATAGATGAGACTCGATGCTTAATGCGATGAGACGACGATCGTAAGTTCTGCAAGTTAGTTTTTAAAGGGATATACATTTTTCTTTTTTTTCAACTTTACTATTTTAAATAACATGATTTAAAAAAAATAATAATAATAATAAAATAGCGAAAAAATAGACTTGTAAAAACTGGGAATCGAACCGGCGATGTGATGTTTTGTATTGTTTTTCATTTATTTTCATACACTGCAACGACGCCTCAGCCCGCTCGGCCAACGACTGCTATTGTCTGAATTGGTATTAGAAGCGAAAAAAAGTTTTTTTGAGGTATTTCATTTTAGTTTTGTATGGTTTATCATAACATTTGTTAGTAAAAACGCATTTAAAATTTTTTTAATTATACAATAATTCATATTTTATGGGACAGTTTTTATGAAATAAAGTCTATGCGCTTCTCCAAAAAAAGATTCTTGTGTTTCAGTTATTTGATTTTGAATGGAATAAGTGCATTTTAATTGATACTTGTTCACGTGAAAATCAAACTTACGAGGCCAACGGTTTTATCATATGTATAGATGAGACTCGATGCTTAATGCGATGAAACTATGATCGTAGTTCTACAAACTAGTTTTTAAAGGGCATACAATTTTTTTTTTTCAACCTTACTATTTTAAATAACATGATTTAAAAAAAATAATAATAATAATAAAATAGCGAAAAAATAGACTTGTAAAAACTAGGAATCGAACCGACGATGTGATGTTTTGTATTGTTTTTCATTTATTTTCATATATGCAATACTGCAATACTGCAACGACGCCTCAGCGCGCTCGACCAACGACAGCTATTGTCTGAATTAGTATTAGAAGCGAAAAAATGTTTTTTTGAGGTGTTGCATTTCAGGTTTGTATGGTTTATTATAACATTTGTTAGAAAAAACGCATTTAAAATCTTTTTAATTATAAATTAATTCATATGTTATGGGACAGTTTTTATGAAGTAAAGTCTATGCGCTTCTCCTAGAAAAGCTTATTGTGTTTCAGTTATTTGATTTTGAATGGAATAAGTGCATTTTAATTGATACTTGTTCACGTGCAAAACAAACTAACAAAGTGAACGATTTTATTATATGTATAGATGAGACTCGATGCTTAATGCGATGAGATGACGATCGTAATTCTGCAAGGTAGTTTTTAAAGGGTTATACATTTTTTTTTCTTTACTATGTGTTTTACTATGTGTACTATTTTAAATAACATGATTTAAAAAAATACTAGTAATAATCAAATAGCGCAAAAAAAATAGACTTGTAAAAACTGGGAATCAAACCGGTGACGCGATGTTTTTCATTGATTTTCATGCACTGCAACGACGCATCAGCGCACTCGGCCAACAACTGCTATTGTCTGAAATGGTCTTAGAAGCGACAAAATGTTTTTTTGAGGTATTGCATTTCATTTTTGTGTTGTTTATCATATTATTTGTTAGAAAAAACGAATTTAAAATTTTTTTAATTATAAATTAGTTCTTATGTTATGGGACAGTTTTTATGAAATAAAGTCTATGCGCTTCGCCTAGAAAAGCTTCTTGTGTTTCAGTTATTTGATTTTGAATGGAATAAGTGCATTTTAATTGATACTTGTTCACGTGCAAAACAAACTAACAAAGTGAACGATTTTATTATATGTATAGATGAGACTCGATGCTTAATGCGATGAGACGACGATCGTAGTTCTGCAAGTTAGTTTTTAAAGGGATTATACATTTTTTTTTCTTTAACTTGTGTACTATTTTAAATAACATGATTTAAAAAATAATAATATTAATAATCAAATAGCGAAAAAATAGACTTGTACAAACTGGGAATCGAACCGGTGACGCGATGTTTTTATTGTTTTTCATTGATTTTCATACACTGCAACGACGCCTCAGCGCGCTCGGCCAACGACTGCTATTGTCTGAATTGGTCTTAGAAGCGAAAAAATGTTTTTTTGAGGTATTGCATTTCAGTTTTGTATGGTTTATTATAACATTTGTTAGAAAAAACGCATTTAAAATTTTTTTAATTATAAATTAATTCAGTATTTTATGGGTCAATTTGTATGAAATAAAGTCTATGCCCTTCTCCAAAAAAAGATTCTTGTGTTTCAGTAATTTGATTTTGAATGGAATAAGTGCATTTTAATTGATACTTGTTCACGTGAAAAACAAACTTACAAAGTCAACGATTTTATTATATGTATAGATGAGACTCGATGCTTAATGCGATGAGACGTCGATCGTAGTTCTGCAAGGTAGTTTTTAAAGGGATATACATTTTTTTTTTTTTAACTTTGTGTACTATTTTAAATAACATGATTTAAAAAAATAATATTAATAATCAAATAGCGAACAATAAAAAGTAGACTGTAAAAACTGGAAATCGAACCGGTGACGCGATGTTTCGTATTGTTTTTCATTGATTTTCATATACTGCAACGACGCCTCAGTGCGCTCGGCCAACGACTGCTATTGTCTGAATTGGTCTTAGAAGCGACAAAATGTTTTTTTGAGGTATTGCATTTCATTTTTGTATGGTTTATTATAACATTTGTTAGAAAAAACGCATTTAAAATTTTTTTAATTATAAATTAATTCATATTTTATGGGTCAATTTTTATGAAATAAAGTCTATGCGCTTCTCCAAAAAAGATTCTTGTGTTTCAGTAATTTGATTTTGAATGGAATAAGTGCATTTTAATTGATACTTGCTCACGTGAAAAACAAACTTACAAAGTCAACGATTTTATTATATGTATAGATGAGACTCGATGCTTAATGCGATGAAACGATGATCGTAGTTCTGCAAGGTAGTTTTTAAAGGGCTATACATTTTTTTTTTTTTCAACTGTGTACTATTTTAAATAACATGATTTAAAAAAAAATAATATTAATAATCAAATAGCGAAAAAATAGACTTGTAAAAACTGGGAATCAAACCGGTGACGCGATGTTTTTCATTGATTTTCATGCACTGCAACGACGCCTCAGCGCACTCGGCCAACAACTGCTATTGTCTGAAATTGTCTTAGAAGCGACAAAATGTTTTTTTGAGGTATTGCATTTCATTTTTGTGTGGTTTATCAAGACATTTGTTAGAAAAAACCAATTTAAAATTTTTTTAATTATAAATTAATTCATATTTTATGGGTTAATTTTTTTGAAATAAAGTCTATGCGCTTCTCCAAAAAAATTCTTGTGTTTCAGTAATTTGATTTTGAATGGAATAAGTGCATTTTAATTGATACTTGCTCACGTGCAAAACAAACTAACAAAGTCAACGATTTTATTATATGTATAGATGAGACTCGATGCCTAATGCGATGAGACGACGATCGTAGTTCTGCAAGGTAGTTTTTAAAGGGTAATACATTTTTTTCTTTACTATGTGTACTATTTTAAATAACATGATTCAAAAAAAAAATAATATTAATAATCAAATAGCGACAAAAAAAAAATAAACGTACAAACTGGAAATCAAACCGGTGACGCGATGTTTTGTATTGTTTTCCATTGATTTTCATACTCAGCAACGACGCCTCAGCGCGCTCGGCCAACGACTGCTATTGTCTAAATTGGTCTTAGAAGCGAAAACATGTTTTTGTGAGGTATTGCATTTCAGTTTTGTATGGTTTATTATAACATTTGTTAGAAAAAACGCATTTAAAATTTTTTTATTTATAAATTAATTCAGATGTTATCAATAAATAAAATAAAGTCTATGCACTTCTCCAAAAAAAGATTCTAGTGTTTCAGAAATTTCATTTTGAATGGAATAAAAGCATTTTAATTGATACTTGTTCACGTGCAAAACAAACTAACAAAGTCAACGATTTTATTATATGTATAGATGAGACTCGATGCTTAATGCGATGAGACGACGATCGTAGTTCTGCAAGGTAGTTTTTAAAGGGTTATACATTTTTTTTTCTTTAATATGTGTACTATTTTAAAAAACATGATTTAAAAAAATACTAGTAATAATCAAATAACGAAAAAAAAAAATAGACTTGTAAAAACTGGGAATCAAACCGGTGACGCGATGTTTTTCATTGATTTTCATGCACTGCAACGACGCATCAGCGCACTCGGCCAACAACTGCTATTGTCTGAAATGGTCTTAGAAGCGACAAAATGTTTTTTTGAGGTATTGCATTTCATTTTTGTGTGGTTTATCAAGACATTTGTTAGAAAAAACGAATTTAAAATTTTTTTAATTATAAATTAATTCATATTTTATGGGTCAATTTTTATGAAATAAAGTCTATGCGCTTCTCCAAAAAAAGATTCTTGTGTTTCAGTAATTTGATTTTGAATGGAATAAGTGCATTTTAATTGATACTTGTTCACGTGACAAACAAACTAACAAAGTCAACGATTTTATTATATGTATAGATTAGATTCGATACTTAATGCGATGAGACGTCGATCGTAGTGATGCAAGTTACTTTTTAAAGGGATATACATTTATTTTTTTTTTTTTAACTTTGTGTACTATTTTAAATATAATGATTTAAAAAAAATAATATTAATGATCAAATAGCCAAAAATAAAAAACTAGACGTGTAAAAACTAGGAATCGAACCGGTGACGCGATGTTTCGTATTGTTTTTTATTTATTTTCATACACTGCAACGACGCATCAGCGCGCTCGGCCAACGACTGCTATTGTCTGAATTGGTCTTAGAAGCGAAAAAATGTTTTTTTGAGGTATTGCATTTCAGTTTTGTATGGTTTATTGTAACATTTGTTAGAGAAAACGCATTTAAAAGTTTTTGAATTATAAATTAATTCATATTTTATGGGACAGTTTTTATAAAATAAAGTCTATGCGCTTCTCCAAAAAAAGATTCTTGTGTTTCAGTAATTTGATTTTGAATGGAATAAGTGCATTTTAATTGATACTTGTTCACGAGAAAAAATAGACGTGTAAAAACTAGGAATCGAACCGGTGACGCGATGTTTCGTATTGTTTTTCATTTATTTTCATACACTGCAACGACGACTCAGCGCGCTCGGCCAACGACTGCTATTGTCTGAATTGGTATTAGAAGCGAAAAAATGTTTTTTTGAGGTATTGCATTTCAGTTTTGTATGGTTTATTGTAACATTTGTTAGAGAAAACGCATTTAAAATTTTTTTAATTATAAATTAATTCATATTTTATGGGACAGTTTTTATGAAATAAAGTCTATGCGCTTCTCCAAGAAAAGATTCTTGTGTTTCAGTTATTTGATTTTGAATGCAATAAGTGCATTTTAATTGATACTTGTTCACGTGAAAATCAAATTTACGAGGCCAACGGTTTTATAATATGTATAGATGAGACTCGATGCTTAATGCGATGAAACTATGATCGTAGTTCTACAAACTAGTTTTTAAAGGGCATACAATTTTTTTTTTTCAACCTTACTATTTTAAATAACATGATTTAAAAAAAATAATAATAATAATAAAATAGCGAAAAAATAGACTTGTAAAAACTAGGAATCGAACCGACGATGTGATGTTTTGTATTGTTTTTCATTTATTTTCATATATGCAATACTGCAATACTGCAACGACGCCTCAGCGCGCTCGACCAACGACAGCTATTGTCTGAATTAGTATTAGAAGCGAAAAAATGTTTTTTTGAGGTGTTGCATTTCAGGTTTGTATGGTTTATTATAACATTTGTTAGAAAAAACGCATTTAAAATCTTTTTAATTATAAATTAATTCATATGTTATGGGACAGTTTTTATGAAGTAAAGTCTATGCGCTTCTCCTAGAAAAGCTTATTGTGTTTCAGTTATTTGATTTTGAATGGAATAAGTGCATTTTAATTGATACTTGTTCACGTGCAAAACAAACTAACAAAGTGAACGATTTTATTATATGTATAGATGAGACTCGATGCTTAATGCGATGAGATGACGATCGTAATTCTGCAAGGTAGTTTTTAAAGGGTTATACATTTTTTTTTCTTTACTATGTGTTTTACTATGTGTACTATTTTAAATAACATGATTTAAAAAAATACTAGTAATAATCAAATAGCGCAAAAAAAATAGACTTGTAAAAACTGGGAATCAAACCGGTGACGCGATGTTTTTCATTGATTTTCATGCACTGCAACGACGCATCAGCGCACTCGGCCAACAACTGCTATTGTCTGAAATGGTCTTAGAAGCGACAAAATGTTTTTTTGAGGTATTGCATTTCATTTTTGTGTTGTTTATCATATTATTTGTTAGAAAAAACGAATTTAAAATTTTTTTAATTATAAATTAGTTCTTATGTTATGGGACAGTTTTTATGAAATAAAGTCTATGCGCTTCGCCTAGAAAAGCTTCTTGTGTTTCAGTTATTTGATTTTGAATGGAATAAGTGCATTTTAATTGATACTTGTTCACGTGCAAAACAAACTAACAAAGTGAACGATTTTATTATATGTATAGATGAGACTCGATGCTTAATGCGATGAGATGACGATCGTAATTCTGCAAGGCAGTTTTTAAAGGGTTATACATTTTTTTTTCTTTACTATGTGTACTATTTTAAATAACATGATTTAAAAAAAAATAATAATAATAATAAAATAGCGCAAAAAATAGACTTGTAAAAACTGGGAATCGAACCGGCGATGTGATGTTTTGTATTGTTTTTCATTTATTTTCATACACTGCAACGACGCCTCAGCGCGCTCGACCAACGACTGCTATTGTCTGAATTGGTATTAGAAGCGAAAAAATGTTTTTTTGAGGTGTTGCATTTCAGTTTTGTATGGTTTATTATAACATTTGTTAGAAAAAACGCATTTAAAATTTTTTTAATTATAAATTAATTCATATTTTATGGGACATTTTTTATGAAATAAAGTCTATGCGCTTCTCCAAGAAAAGCTTCTTGTGTTTCAGTAATTTGATTTTGAATGGAATAAGTGCATTTTAATTGATACTTTTTCACAGTGAAAATAAACTTTCAAAGTCAACGATTTTATTATATGTATAGATGAGACTCGATGCTTAATGCGATGAGACGACGATCGTAGTTCTGCAAGTTAGTTTTTAAAGGGATATAAATTTTTTTTTTGTTTTTTTTTTGTAACTTTGTGTATTATTTTAAATAACATAATTTAAAAAAAATAATATTAATAATCAAATAGCGAAAATAAAAAGAATAGACTGTTAAAAACTGGGAATCGAACCGGTGACGCGATGTTCTGTATTGTTTTTCATTGATTTTCATACACTGCAACGACGCATCAGCGCGCTCGGCCAACGACTGCAATTAACTGAATTGGTCTTAGAAGCGAAAAAATGTTTTTTTGAGGTATTGCATTTCAGTTTTGTATGGTTTATTGTAACATTTGTTAGAAAAAATGCATTTAAAATTTTTTTAATTATAAATTAATTCATATTTTATGGGACATTTTTTATGAAATGAAGTCTATGCGCTTCTCCAAGAAAAGATTCTTGTGTTTCAGTAATTTGATTTTGAATGGAATAAGAGCATTTTAATTGATACTTGTTCACGTGAAAAACAAACTTACAAAGTCAACGATTTTATCATATGTATAGATGAGACTTGATGCTTAATGCGATGAAACGATGATCGTAGTTCTACAAACTAGTTTTTAAAGGGCATACAATTTTTTTTTTTTTTTCAACTTTTCTATTGTAAATAACATGATTTAAAAAAAATAATACTAATAATAAAATAGCGAAAAAATAGACTTGTAAAAACTGGGAATCGAACCGGCGATGTGATGTTTTGTATTGTTTTTCATTTATTTTCATACACTGCAACGACGTCTCAGCGCGCTCGACCAACGACTGCTATTGGCTAAATTGGTCTTAGAAGCGACAAAATGTGTTTTTGAGGTATTGCATTTCATTTTTGTATGTTTTATTATACTATTTGTTACAAAAAACTCATATATTATTTTTTAAATTATAAATAAATTCATATTTTATGGGTCAATTTTAATGAAATAAAATCTATGCGCTTCTCCAAAAAACGATTCTTTTGTTTCAGTAATTTGATTTTGAATGGAATGAGTGCATTTTAAGTGATACTTGTGCACGTGAAAAACACACTTACAAAGTCAATGATTTTGTTGTATGTATAGTTGAGACTCGATGCTTAATGCGATGAGACGTCGGTCGTAGTTCTGCAAGGTAGTTATTAAAGGGATATACATTTTTTTTTTTTTTAACTTTGTGTACTATTTTAAATAACATAATTTAAAAAAAATAATATTATTAATCAAATAGCGAAAATAAAAAGAATATACTGTTAAAAACTGGGAATTGAACCGGTGACGCGACGTTTTGTATTGTTTTTCATCAAATTTCATACATTGCAACGACGCATCAGCGCGCTCGGCCAACGACTGCTATTAACTGAATTGGTATTAGAAGCGAAAAAATGTTTTTTTGAGGTATTGCATTTCAGTTTTGTATGGTTTATTGTAACATTTGTTAGAAAAAATGCATTTAAAATTTTTTTAATTATAAATTAATTCATATTTTATGGGACATTTTTTATGAAATGAAGTCTATGCGCTTCTCCAAAAAAAGATTCTTTTGTTTCAGTAATTTTATTTTGAATGGAATAAGTGCATTTTAATTGATACTTGCTTACGTGAAAAACAAACTAACAAAGTCAACGATTTTATCATATGCATAGATGAGACTCGATGCTTAATGCGATGAGACGACGATCGTAGTTCTGCAAGTTAGTTTTTAAAGGGATATAAATTTTTTTTTTTTTTTTTTTGTAACTTTGTGTACTATTTTAAATAACATAGTTTAAAAATAATAATATTAATAATCAAATAGGGAAAAAGAGACTGTTAAAAACTGGGAATCGAACCGGTGACGCGATGTTTTGTATTGTTTTTCATTAATTTTCATACACTGCAACGACGCATCAGCGCGCTCGGCCAACGACTGCTATTGTCTGAATTGGTCTTAGAAGCGAAAAAATGTTTTTTTGAGGTATTGCATTTCAGCTTTTTATGGTTTATTATAACATTTGTTAGAAAAACCGCATTTAAAATTTTTTTAATTATAAATTAATTCGTATTTTATGGGACATTTTTTATGAAATAAAGTCTATGCGCTTCTCCAAGAAAAGATTCTTGTGTTTCAGTAATTTGATTTTGAATGGAATAAGTGCATTTTGATTGATACTTGTTTACGTGAAAAACAAACTAACAAAGTCAACGATTTTATCATATGCATAGATGAGACTCGATGCTTAATGCGATGAGACGACGATCGTAGTTCTGCAAGTTAGTTTTTAAAGGGATATAAATTTTTTTTTTTTTTTTTTTGTAACTTTGTGTACTATTTTAAATAACATAGTTTAAAAATAATAATATTAATAATCAAATAGGGAAAAAGAGACTGTTAAAAACTGGGAATCGAACCGGTGACGCGATGTTTTGTATTGTTTTTCATTAATTTTCATACACTGCAACGACGCATCAGCGCGCTCGGCCAACGACTGCTATTGTCTGAATTGGTCTTAGAAGCGAAAAAATGTTTTTTTGAGGTATTGCATTTCAGTTTTGTATGGTTTATTGTAACATTTGTTAGAAAAAACGCATTTATAATTTTTTGAATTATAAATTAATTCATATTTTATGGGTCAATTTTTATGAAATAAAGTCTATCCGCTTCTCCAAAAAAAGATTCTTGTGTTTCAGTAATTTGATTTTGAATAGAATGAGTGCATTTTAATTGATACTTGTGCACGTGAAAAACAAACTTACAAAGTCAACGATTTTATTATATGTCTAGATGCGACTCGATGCTTAATGCCATGAAACGATGATCGTAGTTCTGCAAGTTTGTTTTTAAAGGGATATACATTTTTTTTTTTTTTATAACTTTGTGTACTATTTTAAATAACATAGTTTAAAAAAAATAATATTAATAATCAAATAGCGAAAATAAAAAGAATAGACTGTTAAAAACTGGGAATCGAACCGGTGACGCGATGTTTTGTATTGTTTTTCATTAATTTTCATACACTGCAACGACGCATCAGCGCGCTCGGCCAACGACTGCTATTGTCTGAATTGGTCTTAGAAGCGAAAAAATGTTTTTTTGAGGTATTGCATTTCAGTTTTGTATGGTTTATTGTAACATTTGTTAGAAAAAACGCATTTATAATTTTTTGAATTATAAATTAATTCATATTTTATGGGTCAATTTTTATGAAATAAAGTCTATCCGCTTCTCCAAAAAAAGATTCTTGTGTTTCAGTAATTTGATTTTGAATGGAATGAGTGCATTTTAATTGATACTAGTGCACGTGAAAAACAAACTTACAAAGTCAACGATTTTGTTATATGTATAGATGAGACTCGAGCTTAATGCGATGAGAAGTCGCTAGTAGTTCTGCAAGTTAGTTTTTAAAGGGATACGCTATTTTTTAATATTAATAATCAAATAGCGAAAAAATAGACTTGTAAGAACTGGGAATCGAACCGGTGGCGCGATGTTTTGTATTGTTTTTCATTGATTTTCATATACTCCAAAGACACCTCAGCGCGTTCGGCCAACGACTGCAATTGTCTGAATTGGTCTTAGAAGCGAAAAAATGTTTTTGGGGTATTGCATTTCAGTTTTGTATGGTTTATTATACTATGTGTTAGAAAAAACGCATTTATTATTTTTTAAATTATAAATTAATTCATATTTTATGGGTCAATTTTTATGAAATAAAGTCTATGCGCTTCTCCAAAAAACGATTCTTGTGTTTCAGTAATTTGATTTTGAATGGAATGAGTGCATTTTAATTGATACTTGTGCACGTGAAAAACAAACTTACAAAGTCAACGATTTTATTATATGTCTAGATGCGACTCGATGCTTAATGCCATGAAACGATCGTAGTTCTGCAAGTTTGTTTTTAAAGGGATATACATTTTTTTTTTAACTCTGTTTACTTTTTTAAAAAACATGATTTAAAAAAAATAATATTAATAATCAAATAGCGAAAAAATAGACTTGTAAAAACTGGGAAAAAAGGACGCCTCAGCGCGCTTGGCCAACGACTGCTATTGGCTAAATTGGTCTTAGAAGCGACAAAATGTGTTTTTGAGGTATTGCATTTCATTTTTGTATGTTTTATTATACTATTTGTTACAAAAAACTCATATATTATTTTTTAAATTATAAATTAATTCATATTTTATGGGTCAATTTTAATGAAATAAAATCTATGCGCTTCTCCAAAAAACGATTCTTTTGTTTCAGTAATTTGATTTTGAATGGAATGAGTGCATTTTAATTGATACTAGTGCACGTGAAAAACAAACTTACAAAGTCAATGATTTTGTTGTATGTATAGTTGAGACTCGATGCTTTTAATGCGATGAGACGTCGGTCGTAGTTCTGCAAGTTAGTTTTTAAAGGGATACACATTTTTTGTTTTTTTTAACTTTGTGTACTATTTTAAAAAACATGATTTAAAAAAAATAATATTAATAATCAAAAAGCGAAAAGAAAGGCTTGTAAAAACTAGGAATCGAACCGGTGGCGCGATGTTTTGTATTGTTTTTCATTGATTTTCATATACTCCAAAGACACCTCAGCGCGTTCGGCCAACGACTGCAATTGTCTGAATTGGTCTTAGAAGCGAAAAAATGTTTTTTGGGGTATTGCAATTCAGTTTTGTATGGTATATTATACTATGTGTTAGAAAAAACGCATTTATTATTTTTTAAATTATAAATTAATTCATATTTTATGGGTCAATTTTTATGAAATAAAGTCTATGCGCTTCTCCAAAAAACGATTCTTGTGTTTCAGTAATTTGATTTTGAATGGAATGTGTGCATTTTAAGTGATACTGTGCACGTGAAAAACAAACTTACAAAGTCAACGATTTTGTTACATGTATAGATGAGACTCGATGCATAATGCGATGAGACGTCGATCATAGTTCTGCAAGTTTGTTTAAAAAGGGATATACATTTTTTGTTTTTTTTAACTTTGTGTACTATTTTAAAAAACATGATTTAAAAAAAATAATATTAATAATCAAAAAGCGAAAAGAAAGGCTTGTAAAAACTGGGAATCGAACCGGTGGCGCGATGTTTTGTATTGTTTTTCATTGATTTTCATATACTCCAAAGACACCTCAGCGCGTTCGGCCAACGACTGCAATTGTGTGAATTGGTCTTAGAAGCGAATAAATGTTTTTTGGGGTATTGCATTTCAGTTTTGTATGGTTTATTATACTATGTGTTAGAAAAAACGCATTTATTATTTTTTAAATTATAAATTAATTCATATTTAATGGGTCAATTTTTATGAAATAAAGTCTATGCGCTTCTCCAAAAAACGATTCTTGTGTTTCAGTAATTTGATTTTGAATGGAATGAGTGCATTTTAATTGATACTTGTGTACGTGAAAAACAAACTTACAAAGTCAACGATTTTATTATATGTCTAGATGAGACTCGATGCTTAATGCCATGAAACGATGATCGTAGTTCTGCAAGTTTGTTTTTAAAGGGATATACATTTTTTTTTTAACTCTGTTTACTTTTTTAAAAAACATGAATTAAAAAAAAATAATATTAATAATCAAATAGCGAAAAAATAGACTTGTAAAAACTGGGAAAAAATGACGCCTCAGCGCGCTTAGCCAACGACTGCTATTGGCTAAATTGGTCTTAGAAGCGACAAAATGTGTTTTTGAGGTATTGCATTTCATTTTTGTATGTTTTATTATACTATTTGTTACAAAAAACTCATATATTATTTTTTAAATTATAAATTAATTCATATTTTATGGGTCAATTTTAATGAAATAAAATCTATGCGCTTCTCCAAAAAACGATTCTTTTGTTTCAGTAATTTGATTTTGAATGGAATGAGTGCATTTTAATTGATACTAGTGCACGTGAAAAACAAACTTACAAAGTCAATGATTTTGTTGTATGTATAGTTGAGACTCGATGCTTTTAATGCGATGAGACGTCGGTCGTAGTTCTGCAAGTTAGTTTTTAAAGGGATACACATTTTTTTGTTTTTTTTTAACTTTGTTTACTATTTTAAAAAACATGATGTAAAAAAAATAATATTAATAATCAAATAGCGCAAATTAAAAATAAAATAAAAAAAAAAAGAGTTTGTAAAAACTGGGAATCGAACCGGTGACGCAGAGTTTTGTATGGTTTCTCATTTTTTTTCATACACTCCAGCGACGCCTTAGCGCGCTTGGCCAACGACTGCTATTGTCTAAATTGGTCTTAGAAGCGACAAAATGTGTTTTTGAGGTATTGCATTTCATTTTTGTATGGTTTATTATACTATTTGTTACAAAAAACTCATATATTATTTATTAGATTATAAATTAATTCATATTTTATGGGTCAATTTTAATGAAATAAAGTCTATGCGCTTCTCCAAAAAAAGATTCTTTTGTTTCAGTAATTTGATTTTGAATGGAATGAGTGCATTTTAATTGATACTAGTGCACGTGAAAAACAAACTTACAAAGTCAACGATTTTGTTATATGTCAAGATGCGACTCGATGCTTAATGCCATGAAACGATGATCGTAGTTCTGCAAGTTTTTTTTTAAAGGGATATACTTTTTTTTTTTAACTCTGTTTACTATTTTAAAAAACATGATTTAAAAAAAATAATATTAAAAATCAAAAAGCGAAAAGAAAGGCTTGTAAAAACTGGGAATCGGGTGACGCGATGTTTTGTATTGTTTTTCATTGATTTTCATATACTCCAACGACGCCTCAGCGCGTTCGGCCAACGACTGCTATTCTCTGAATTGGTCTTAGAAGCGAAAAAATGTTTTTTTTGGGTATTGCATTTCAGTTTTGTATGGTTTATTATAACATTTGTTAGAAAAAACGCATTTATAATTTTTTGAATTATAAATTAATTCATATTTTATGGGTCAATTTTTATGAAATAGAGTCTATCCGCTTCTCCAAAAAAAGATTCTTGTGTTTCAGTAATTTGATTTTGAATGGAATGAGTGCATTTTAATTGATACTTGTGCACGTGAAAAACAAACTTACAAAGTCAACGATTTTGTTATATGTATAGATGCGTTTCGATGCTTAATGCCAAGAGACGATGATCGTAGTTCTGCAGGTTAGTTTTTAAAGGGATATACATTTTTTTTTTTTTTAACTTTATGTACAATTTTAAATAACATGATTTAAAAAAAAAATAATATTAATGATCAAATAGCGCAAATTAAAAAAAATAAATAAAATAAAAGACTTGTAAAAACTGGGAATCGAACAGGTGACGCGATGTTTTGTATTGTTTTTCATTGATTTTCATATACTCCAACGACGCCTCAGTGCGCTCGGCTAACGACTGCTATTGCCTGAATTTGTCTTAGGAGCGAAAAAATATTTTTCCGAGGTATTGCGTTTCAGTTTTGTATGGTTTATTATCACATTTGTTAGAAAAAACGATTTATTATTTTTGAAATTATAAATTAATTCATATTTTTTGGGTCAATTTTTATGAAATAAAGTCTATGCGCTTCTCCAAAAAACGATTCTTGTGTTTCAGTAATTTGAATTTGAATGGAATAAGTGCATTTTAATTGATACTTGTTCACGTGAAAAACAAACTTACAAAGTCAACGATTTTATTATATGTCTAGATGCGACTCGATGCTTAATGCCATGAGACGACGATCGTAGTTCTGCAAGTAAGTTTTTAAGGGGATATACTTTTTTTTTTAAATTTGTGTACTATTTTAAAAAACATGATTTAAAAAAAATAATATTAATAATCAAATAGCGAAAAAATAGTCTTGTAAAAACTGGGAATCGCGAACCGGTGACGCGATGTTTTGTATTGTTTCTTATTGTTTCTCATATACTCCAAGGACGCCTTAGCGCGTTCGGCCAACGACTGCTATTCTCTGAATTGGTCTTAGAAGCGAAAAAATGTTTTTTTGGGGTATTGCATTTCAGTTTTGTACGGTTTATTATAACATTTGTTAGAAAAAACGCATTTGTAAATGTTATGAATTATAAATTAATTCATATTTTATTGGTCAATTTTTATGAAATAAAGTCTATGCGCTTCTCCAAAAAAAGATTCTTGTGTTCCAGTAATTTGATTTTGAATGGAGTGAGTGCATTTTAATTGATACTTGTGCACGTGAAAAACAAACTTACAAAGTCAACGATTTTGTTATATGTGTAGATGAGACTCGATGCTTAATGCGATGAGACGTCGCTCGTAGTTCTGCAAGTTAGTTTTTAAAGGGATATACATTCTTTTTTTTTTAACTTTGTTCACTGTTTTAAATAACATGATTTAAAAAAAATAATATTAATAATCAAATAGCGAAAAAATAGACTTGTAAAAACTGGGAATCGAACCGGTGACGCGATGTTTTGTATTGTTTTTCATTATTTTTCATACACTGCAACGACGCCTCAGCGCGCTCGGCCAACGACTGCTATTGTCTGAATTGGTCTTAGAAGCGGAAAAAAGTTTTTTTTGAGGTATTGCATTTCAGTTTTGTATGGTTTATTATACTATTTGTTACAAAAAACTCATATATTATTTTTTAGATTATAAATTAATTCATATTTTATTGGTCAATTTTAATGAAATAAAGTCTATGCGCTTCTCCAAAAAAAGGTTCTTTTGTTTCAGTAATTTGATTTTGAATGGAATGAGTGCATTTAAATTGATACTAGTGCACGTGAAAAACAAACTTACAAAGTCAACGATTTTGTTATATGTCTAGATGCGACTCGATGCTTAATGCCATGAAACGATGATCGTAGTTCTGCAAGTTTTTTTTTAAAGGGATATACATTTTTTTTTTAACTCTGTTTACTATTTTAAAAAACATGATTTAAAAAAAATAATATTAATAATCAAAAAGCGAAAAGAAAGGCTTGTAAAAACTGGGAATCGGGTGACGCGATGTTTTGTATTGTTTTTCATTGATTTTCATATACTCCAACGACGCCTCAGCGCGTTCGGCCAACGACTGCTATTCTCTGAATTGGTCTTAGAAGCGAAAAAATGTTTTTTTGGGGTATTGCATTTCAGTTTTGTATGGTTTATTATAACATTTGTTAGAAAAAACGCATTTAAAATTTTTTGAATTATAAATTAATTCATATTTTATGGGTCAATTTTTATAAAATAAAGTCTATCCGCTTCTCCAAAAAAATATTCTTGTGTTTCAGTAATTTGATTTTGAATGGAATGAGTGCATTTTAATTGATACTTGTGCACGTGGAAAACAAACTTACAAAGTCAACGATTTTGTTATATGTATAGATGCGACTCGATGCTTAATGCCATGAGACGATGATCGTAGTTCTGCAGGTTAGTTTTTAAAGGGATATACATTTTTTTGTTTTTTTAACTTTATGTACAATTTTAAATAACATGATTTAAAAAAAAAATAATATTAATGATCAAATAGCGCAAATTAAAAAAAATAACAAAAATAAAAGACTTGTAAAAACTGGGAATCGAACAGGTGACGCGATGTTTTGTATTGTTTTTCATTGATTGTCATATACTCCAACGAGGCCTCAGTGCGCTCGGCTAACGACTGCTATTGCCTGAATTTGTCTTAGGAGCGAAAAAATATTTTATTGAGGTATTGCGTTTCAGTTTTGTATGGTTTATTATAACATTTGTTAGAAAAAACGATTTATTATTTTTGAAATTATAAATTAATTCATATTTTTAGGGTCAATTTTTATGAAATAAAGTCTATGCGCTTCTCCAAAAAACGATTCTTGTGTTTCAGTAACTTGAATTTGAATGGAATAAGTGCATTTTAATAGATACTTGTTCACGTGAAAAACAAACTTACAAAGTCAACGATTTTATTATATGTCTAGATGCGATTCGATGCTTAATGCCATGAGACGACGATCGTAGTTCTGCAAGTAAGTTTTTAAGGGGATATACTTTTTTTTTTAAATTTGTGTACTATTTTAAAAAACATGATTTAAAAAAAATAATATTAATAATCAAATAGCGAAAAAATAGTCTTGTAAAAACTGGGAATCGCGAACCGGTGACGCGATGTTTTGTATTGTTTCTTATTGTTTCTCATATACTCCAAGGACGCCTCAGCGCATTCGGCCAACGACTGCTATTCTCTGAACTGGTCTTAGAAGCGAAAAAATGTTTTTTTGGGGTATTGCATTTCAGTTTTGTACGGTTTATTATAACATTTGTTAGAAAAAACGCATTTATAAATGTTATGAATTATAAATTAATTCATATTTTATTGGTCAATTTTTATGAAATAAAGTCCATGCGCTTCTCCAAAAAAAGATTCTTGTGTTTCAGTAATTTGATTTTGAATGGAATGAGTGCATTTTAATTGATACTTGTGCACGTGAAAAACAAACTTACAAAGTCAACGATTTTGTTATATGTGTAGATGAGACTCGATGCTTAATGCGATGAGACGTCGCTCGTAGTTCTGCAAGTTAGTTTTTAAAGGGATATACATTCTTTTTTTTTAACTTTGTTCACTGTTTTAAATAACATGATTTAAAAAAAATAATATTAATAATCAAATAGCGAAAAAATAGACTTGTAAAAACTGGGAATCGAACCGGTGACGCGATGTTTTGTATTGTTTTTCATTATTTTTCATATACTCCAAGGACGCCTCAGCGCGCTCGGCCAACGACTGCTATTGTCTGAATTGGTCTTAGAAGCGGAAAAAAGTTTTTTTTGAGGTATTGCATTTCAGTTTTGTATGGTTTATTATACTATTTGTTACAAAAAACTCATATATTATTTTTTAAATTATAAATTAATTCATATTTTATGGGTCAATTTTTATGAAATAAAGTCTATGCGCTTCTCCAAAAAACGATTCTTTTGTTTCAGTAATTTGATTTTGAATGGAATGAGTGCATTTTAATTGATACTTGTGCACGTGAAAAACAAACTTACAAAGTCAACGATTTTGTTATATGTGTAGATGAGACTCGATGCTTAATGCGATGAGACGTCGCTCGTAGTTCTGCAAGTTACTTTTTAAAGGGATATACATTCTTTTTTTTTTTTAACTTTGTTCAGTGTTTTAAATAACATGATTTAAAAAAAATAATATTAATAATCAAATAGCGAAAAAATATACTTGTAAAAACTGGGAATCGAACCGGTGACGCGATGTTTTGTATTGTTTCTTATTGTTTTTCATATACTCCAAGGACGCCTCAGCGCGTTCGGCCAACGACTGCTATTCTCTGAATTGGGTCAATGTTTATGAAATAAAGTCTATGCGCTTCTCCAAAAAAAGATTCTTGTGTTTCAGTAATTTGATCTCTAGTCTATGATTAGAGCTTACAAGTACCAGTTATGCGCAAATTTATATACATAGTGTAGACCCTATATAAGTGAATTGCGATTATTAAAGATGAAGTTATAAAAAGAGATTTTTTCTCCAATTTTTTGAATATTTGATTTTACATGTAATTGACTAGTCGAATAGTAGTATGGTAAATTCAGTAACAATTTGAGTAGTTTATTCTGTGCGATTTGAAGTTTTTTTATATGTGTTATAGCACAATCACCCCTGACCTGTGAACCATACATTAAAATAGGATTAAATATTGATTTAAAGATAATAAGTTTATTGTGTTGTGAAAGTTTTGATTTACGATTTATGATCGGATAGAGTGTGCATATCATTTTATTAATCTTATCCAGAGTTTTCGCGATATGAAAATTAAAAGTAAGTTTCCTATCTTAATGTAAGCCAAGAAATCGTATGCTATTTAACCAAGGGATGTCAGTATTGTTGCAGTTTAGATTACCATTTGGCAAATATTTACTTTTCCTTTTTCTTGTGAAGAAAATAGCATTAGTCTTATTGACATTTAGCATGATTTTCCATTTTTTATAGTATAAATTTAGTTCAGTCAACGAGCTTTGGAGGGTGTTGTGTATACCTATGTAATTTGTACCTGCAAAATAAAGCGCAGTATCGTCTGCAAAGGTAGAAACAGTGCAGTTGTTAAGTACAGGTACATCATGGATACATAAGTTATATAATATCGGTCCTTAAACCGATCCTTGCTGTACCCCAGCACTAATGGTTTTAGTATCCGATTGAATGCCATTTAATTCAATAAAAAAGTGTCTGTTTGTGACGAAGCTTTGAAAAATTTTTGTTAAATAGATAGGTGTATTCGTAACCATTAGTTTATGTATTAAACCATCATGCCATACTGTATAAAAAGCTGCTTGTATATCTAAGGCAACCAATCCGACTGATTTCTTATCTTGCAAATTTTGTTTTATACATTTTTTGAGCTTTAGAAGAGGGTTTATGCAACTTAAATGCGACCGAAAACCAAATTAAGTTGCAGGTATATTCGAATTTGTTTCGAGATGAGAGTTAAGTCTTGCCTTCAAGATATTTTCAAATATTTTCGAAAAGCAACATAACAAGCAGATGGGGCGGTAGTTCTCAGGTGAATCTGGTGGTTTTCCAGGTTTGAAAATGGGTATGATTTTTGCAACTTTCCACGATTGGGGAAAATAACCAATTTGAAGTGAATTATTAAAGTTAAGTGAGAGAAAACGGATCAGTGGATCTATGTTCACCATTGCAATTAGCACAACGAGCCATGGTTGGTGACGTACAGGCAGTTGTATGATGTTGACCTGCACAATTAGCGCAAGAGGTTTTCACATTAGAGCTATTAGATCCGTGGCCGAAGAGTTGGCAATTGTAGCATTGGGTTACCTTGTTCAAGAATTTAGTTTTATATTCCCATCTCACTTTTGTGTGATATATACACGAATAATTTTGTTTCAGTTGCTTTAAGGTAATTGTTCTATTTTCGAAATATACCACATATAATAATATTTTTAGACCTGAGTTAGTGCACTTTTCAATTGTTTTAACATCAGTGCATTTTAGACCATGATATATTAATATTGATTTAACCTCATCATTGGGCTTTGTTTCTCTGTTCTCATAAGAGAAGAACTCACAATTTTCGTTTTTAAGACGGTCATAAACAGTATTGAAACAATCGATGCTCTTGACAATTACTTTGATGCCAATAGATATAGTTTTAACGTAGTATGTATTTATATTTAATTCCTTAAACATATCATGTATGTATTTAGCGCTTTTCTTTAGCATTGTAATAGGAGGAATTTTTATATTTGGTGTGGCTGAAGGTACCGAGTCATCAACTGCTTGATCTGTTAATGGATCGTCTACGGTGGCTTCACTGTCCATGATAGTTGTAAGCGGACGATAATAATTAGTATAGCAATTGTCAGCATTAGAGACAGTTGTTAGTTTATTCAATCGCTGCCTCTTATTTGTGCTTGAACAGTTTTCTTGTACTTTAGTCTGTACCGTTTTTTGTACTTTGCTAAGCTGCTTTTTGTCGTTGTTTTGAAATTGTTCGGTCAGACTTTCAGGTGACTGCGTTGTACGGTTTCTCTTGTAATTGACACTTTGTAGTTGCTTGGGTGCTTTTGTTGTTGGTTTAGCTGTAGAACTAGCCGATGACGCGTTCGATGCCTGATTGCACACATTGCTATTGTTACGGTTAAATGTTTGGGTATTTGTAGTTGTTGTAGTAACTGCATGGGATGACGCGATCGATGCAGTTGCTAAGTATATTGCTGTAGATGATAATGCTGTGTTAGCTGTACTTGTATAGGTTGTACTTTGTGTTGTGTTTGTTGTTGCTACAGAAGCAGTAGTTGCTGCGATTGTGCAAAAAGAAGTTTGCGGGGATGGGCACTGGGCGCTCCACGGTAGCGAATGTCTGCTGCTTGCGCTATAAGAGCTTAGAGCAGGAGAGCTAGATCTTGCTCTATTCTCAGGCAACTTAGTGCTAAGGAAAGAATCTTTATTTTTGTTGCTGCAGTCCATAGAGACAATCGATATTTAAGCTTTTCTCTGTGTATTTATTGGTGGCTTTTGACTGTTCTGACGAGCAGAGCTCATCTATCACTTCAGTATTTCACTTATTTAAAATATATTTTTTTTTTTATTAAATAATGTTCTATGCACTAAACACGTCTGCACTGCTTGAGTTGCAAAACGCGAGACAGGTATATTATACTTTAATTCAAAATCGCCTTTTATTGCCCAAGTCCTTTAAATCTTATATTGTTTTACATTCGGGCGGGACAACGTTACTTACAAATAAAAAAAAGTTTTTTTGAATGCAAAACAAAGTTTGCCGGGTCAGCTAGTATGAAATATGAATAGATTGAAGTGTTGAAGTGAGCAGACGTGTTTTGAAAAGTTTCTTTTTTTTTAATTATTTATTATAATATTATCGCAAAAATAGCATAAAATATTGTTTTGGTTATTTAGAATAATGACGTGAGGGCGATTACATCGCATTATAAATTTATCTAGGTGGCAACCTTCCGTTAAAGAAGGTCATTAGGATGAAGCCTCCTTAAACGACGTCGCCTGATCTTACGGGTTATTGCCACCGCAAGGCTGTTTGGGTGGTTTTGTAGCCTCTGCTGATTACGGTTACAGCAGTTCATCTCTCACAGTAGACATATTGAGATTTCTGTGCAGAATGGTGTTGCGCACAAACCATGAAGCCCCAGCTATGCAACGCAGTGCCTTGTTTTGACAGGCTTCTACTCTTTGGATGCTGCTGGCAGCAGCGGTTGTAACGCGTAGCGCTAAACAGGAGCCACTACTTGTCTGTATATTGTCCTTTCGTTGTTGAGCGACAACTTGCTGGATGGACGCAGCAACCAGTCAAGCCTGCGCAGTTTTACATAACAACATGCGGTAGTAGTTCTAATGTGTGCTCGCCATGTAAGCCGCTTGTCCAGAATAAGCCCGAGGTACAAACTTGCTACACCTGCGGAATGATTCTGGAGTCTTAGTAGACAAATGGACAAGTGCCTGCCACGTCTTAGGGTAAAAACGCAGTTCGCCGATTTCTCTGGATTTATTCCAATATTCCATCACTTGGGCCAGGCCTGAAATCTTCGCAAGAAACCTTGTATTGATTCAGAGGCTTCTTGCGCTGAATAAGAGTTTACAAGGATTGCTGTGTCATCCGCATATGTAGCGATGGTGGCTTCATCAGGGTCAACTTTTGGGATCTCTGCTGAATATAGCGAATAGAGAAAGGGTGCTAGCACACTGCCTTGTGGCACACCGGCTCTAATGCTTATTACCGATGACTTCTTGCCGCGCACATTAACAAAGAAGATCCGACCACAAAAATAGCTTAACCCTAGACCGTCATCCTTATTTTTTGTACACTACCGTCATCCTTCGTCATATTGACTACGTCCTATTTAAAGTCGCTATAAAAAATATCATGAACGAAAATAATGACCATAATGGATTTAATTTTTTTATTTACTTAATTTGTAATTCAATTTAAAAGAAATTCATGTTAATTTGTTGCTCCTTTAACTTAAAATTATATATTTCATAGCCTTCTTTCATTTGGCATGGATTTTAAAACATAACGATATGTAAAATAAAAAATCATAAAATATCACAACTTTTTCATTAAAGTCTTTTTGTTTCTTAAAATTAATGTAATTAACTTAAAAAGGAACATAAGTTCTTAATGTTTTTTTTTCATATAAAGCAAGAGGCACAAACTTCAATTTTGTGCTCACCACACAGTCTTTTATGACATTTTGCACATACCACATTTGTCATTCTTCGTTTTGAAGAAGGACAAACTGAGCAAATCTTCCTTTTTCCAGCTCCTTTTGTTGGTATTATATTATCGGAATCTGTGGTGTTATAAATTGAAAGTTCATTTTCTATATCCATCCTTACATTCGTGGTAATTGTTGGCATATTAAGCCTGTCAATTAGGTGATTTTTTGTAAGACCACTAAAAAGATTTTTCATAAATTTAGCGCGATTTAGAGGCTGTTTTCCGTCCTGAAGCATATTGTGGGAATATATTATGTAAGAGTTTATAAAGGATATGTTTAACATTCCAAAAAATTGGCACAATGGCCACCTGTTCGTCTTTCTTGAAGAGCTCATTACACTGCACATCTGATCTAAAGTATCAACTCCTCCTTTGGTACTGTTGTAAAACTCCACCATGGAGGGCTTATTTGTGATAGGATTGACGGCCCCCTTTTCATTGCACGATGACAAAAGATAAACTATTTTGTTTGGTTTGGTTTATAGGATATAAAGTTAAGTTGTTGTCGTAGCAAAACATGGACGTACCGCATTTACGTCCCTTTTTGTTTTTTAGCTCATTTGGGATTTCTTTTTTATTTGACCGAAGAGTTCCAACTATTGTCAAATTGTACGGTTGCTTCCCTAATGATTGTGCCAGCGGTATGGACGTGAACCAGTTGTCCATTGTTATGTTCCTATTCGAGCCATGAACCGTTTTCGTAAGTTCTTTAACATAGAACTCTCCAAGTGGCATTTTAGTAGTGTTGGAGTTTTTGCCCAAATATGGTAATGCATCCACCATGTATTTAGTGCCACTATCACACAACATTACCATTTTAAGCCCATATTTGGCTGGCTTATTTGGAATATACATCCGGAAACTACACTTACCTCTAAATGCCAGTAGCTGTTCATCAATTGTAAGGTATAGACCAGGGCTATAATTTTCTCTACACTTTTGAACGAAGATTTCCCATATTTTCCTGATGGGAGCGAATTTGTCACCAACTAATTGTACACGTACAGATTTATCGTCAAACCGCAAACAGGACATAAGAAATTTAAATCTGGACTTGGTGGTTATGCTTATGTATTTTGATCCAGAATATGGCCGGTCAAATAATTCCTCCACAGATGAATGTTGATCTTTTTTGACAGCAGTCATCACTAATATTCCCAAAAGAGCGTGTATTTCATTTTCATTAGTATTCCGTCTTTGTGTTTTATCCGAATTTTCAAGCAAGATGGATTCACGTTGACTTATCTCTACATTTGTCCACTGTACAATTTCATTAATGATATCTCCTGTTATGAATTGTTTGAAGCATTCGAGTGGGTCAGTAATATTTTTGCATTGACGTGTTGGTCCCCGACTGCTATGCACGATATTAAGCCCGTAATGATGTGTCGTACCTTTGACTGAAGACCATTTATGCCCATTTTTCCCACGTAGTATAACTTTATCGCACGATATAATGTTGGACTTAGCTCTTAAGATATGTAGGGGAATGTCATCTTCATCCACATCAGTTTCGTCCTCTGATGAACTGGTGTTTTGAATGGACTCGTGCTCTTCGTCGTCTATGTCAGAACCAATCTCATCCAGATCGCTCTCATCGTTATTATCACTCAAAGAGAGAAAGTGCTCAATTTCTTGATCAGTTAGTGCTTTTTGGGTAGCCATGGTATGTAGTAACTAAACAATAAATCGCATAAGCAAAATATACCCAAAAACCTGAAAGTTACACAAACGTCATCCTTCGTCAAATTGACTACGCCACAAATGAAAAAGAAAAAAAAAAAACTTACAATGTGCGCAGTCCGCTTTACTTCTATATCCACCAACTAGACTAGCAAGACTAACGCTGTACGAAAGCTGAGATCAAAACAAACAATAAAAACATGATTAAACACGAAAATTAGATCGCGCGTCGTCATTTTGACGAAGGATGACGGTCTAGGGTTAAAAAAAAAAAAAAAATAATAACGTTTTTTGGATTCTGTATCTCATGAACCGCACTATGTAGACACTTCAAATGTGTATTTCTATTGCCATATCCCCAACAATGATAAAATTTTTTGAAAATCCACCGGAAAAGTCTCAAAAAAGAAATTACATTTCCACAACATCAACATGCGGTTTGAGTGTATAAAAATGTTTATAACAACACAAGCAAATAGATTGTGTGTTGCATAAGAACAAGCGAATATGCGAAGAAAAGAGAACGAAAAACAGACAGAAGCTCGTTGATGATCTAATTTTTGGGCAAGAGTGGACAGATGGCAAACGCAAACACAACAACAACAATTACACACTCCAAAGAAAACAAAAGCAACATTCCGACGGATAGGCAGAAGAACAGACTGAAAGACAGAAATAGCTAAATTAACTAGACAGAATATTTTGTATGCAGGTGTTGTATTGTTGTATTTGTTTTGAATTTATCTCTTTCTCTCTGTCTGGTTTTAAGAATTTTCACTTTAATGACGTGTACGATGGAACACGTGAAATTTTTTCTTGACATATCAAACTGAAATTTGGACATTAAAAGTTTCTGGTCCATACACATCAACCGTGTAAATTTCATGATCCTGGGGTTACCAGGAGAGGTATCTTCCATACAAACCCAATTTAAATGCAAACTTATAAAGAATAAAAGTACAATAAAATTGCTACTCAAACTGATGTGATGCTAAGAAAGAAAGGTTGGATGTAACTCGGATCAGCGTGAAGAGTAATGTATCTTTGGAATAGCCAATGATATCCTTCTTTCTGGTTTTTCTGGTTTTTTACTTTTGACGAGGAATCTCAACGTTAATGTAAGTCGTTCTGAATGTGAAATTGCTTTTCGGTGGTGTGTATCTTATTGTACAATTGTAGGTGTAATTGTGAAGTGAAAACTTCTTTATGCGCGTTGAGCGATTTTCGGCAGAGGAAAATGTATATGTTAGCGTCACCGACATGCTTTTGTTTACTTCTCATTGTGCTCATTCTTCTTGTTTTGTATTTGCTTGCTTTTACAAACACAAGCAGCCGCGCACATTAACGTCGTTGCTACGCTGTTTGTTTTGTTTGATTTGCTTGTTTACGTCAGGGCTGTCAAACCATTTTGGTTCCGTGGGCCACATTAGCAAAATCCGCAGTGAGTTGGCAAAGTGGAAAGTAAAAGGTCACACAGCAGCAACCCATACAATTTTTATTTCTTCCCTGGGGTCACTTCGGGGCGGGCCAAATGCGGCACTCAGGCCGCGGGTTGGACCCCTGGTTATTGTAAATGCGAAATTGTTTTAGTCAAATGTAGTCGTGGAGAATAAATGTGTTTTGTGAGAGGAATTTGTGTTCAATTGTTTTGTGAAATATAGTGTGGGAGAGCAAGCGATCAACAAGTCATCGAGAGGATCTAATATTAGAATTAAAAATGTTACAGAACAATTCACTACAAACGGTCACTATAACTTTTTATGAAATCATCTCTAACAGGAATGGATTATCAATATTTTTATTTAATTTATGCTATCGTAAAAAAGTCAAATGTTTTACAATCGTCATAAACTCGTATAAAAAACAATGAACCAATTGATGTTCCGAATTTAAATTTTGTTGTAAGGTTTAAAAGACCTGAAGTTCCAGTAGTGTTTTTCACAATACACAAAATACATCAAACATTGTCACTTCATTTATTGACATACATGACAAATTCGCTAAAGGGATTGGCGTAAATGTTTCTGATGTAGGAGAAATATGCGTTGCTCGTTGCAGTTCCCAAAATGGTTAATACATTTTAATAATTCGCGTTTATATTTCACCTGAAAATCCATGATACAAATACAATACAACAATTTTTATTTGAGCATTTGATGATTTATACAAAAGAAGCTTCTGAAGTACTCGAAAAAAGATTTGCCGAAAAATTTAGCGATGTACTTATAATATTAAGTTGCGACTTCAATGTTAACTTTAAGGATGAAAAAAATGTATCATTAATTGAATTTTTGAATGAAGCATTAGTTGACTATATCCAATGATCGAAAACTCTGCACTACAAAATGTAAAACGACAATCGATGCGGATTTTACTCGATATTTACATAAATTTGAATCAACCATCTTTCTTTCTTCCTCCAGTTACCATATGCCTATTAAAACCTTTTTAGAATTAAGTAGTTGTATTTATCTGGCGTTGCCAGATTTTACGTATTGATTTTAGTATTGCCAATTCCCGAAATATAAATAGCAGCCCTCATAAGCCATATAAAAATGAATATAATTGTTGATCGGAATATAAAAAAAAAAAACAAAAAACACTGTAAATTCATAGTTTTATGTTTTCACTTCGGTCGCCAGTCCCAGTGACTGCCTAATTTATTTTATTTTTTTCCCAAAAGATTATTGTAATCAGAGTTGGACATTTGTATGAAATCATTTCTTTCAGAAACTTTGAATGCATTCCTTCTTCATGTCTTTTTGAAATCCAATTTCTCCCCACAACCTATTCGTTCTTTTCTTCGTATAATGTAGGTAGAATAACTCTAGCTCTAGAGCAAATTTCTTTGTAGTTTACATAAGGATTGTCATACGTCCCGTATTTCCCTGGACGTCCAGTATTTTAGGCATGATTTCAAACGTCCCGCCGCGATAGAATTTGTACCGTATTTAATCCTTATTTGATGTATTGTTAAAAACGTGTCGCAATTCGGTTGATTTACCGATTTCATGAGTACGCACCAATGCTGAGTCGACTCAAAGAAAAAGTATGAATACTAACATACCCGATAAGCGCGTCGAGCGTTAGCGATACTCACTCGCTCGCACCAACGCTCAAAATTGGCCACTCTAACTGCACAACTGCAGTGAAGTTTACAAATATGTAAAAATAAACAAAGAATTGAAGAAACTTCCACGATCTTCTTTGAAATATAAAACTCACTAAATAAAAAAATTAAAAACGTAAAATACATGTTTTCCATTTGTCTTGTGGAAAAATTTGAAATCCCGTTTTTTAAACCATATTGAGCATTTGTCCCTTACAGAATTAAAAATAATCTGGTATGATACACAGCTAGAGTAGTCTAACTAGACTTATGGCGTGTATCGCATAGGACAGAAAAGGCAAAGGAAACAGACTGCAGTAAAAACGTTCTGGGACTGTTCTTTTTCTGGTTCCTTTCTGGTGCTGTGAGACTGTACTACATAGAACAGAACCAGAACTGCTTTTTATATTTTGATCATAGTGAAAAATTAAAGTGAAATGCAGATAGAAGCTAAAAATTAATTAAATTTAAGGTGAAATACAAATTAATGATTCTCCGAGTAATTCTGTAACACTAGAGGAAGAGAAAAAAATTGAACGTGACGAACAAAAAAGTCAGCGGTATACAGATAAGAAAAGTGCCACTGATTTCATTAATTCACAGACTTATCAATCCTTAACAACGTAAGGAGTAGCATCAAAAAGAATGCATAAATGTAGATTCGAAGCTCCTTCTATATCAATTAAGACGACAATGATTTTGACGCCGATGAAAGACACCGAAGATGGATTTTAAGAGTAAGTATAAAGCAAAATATAATTATCTCAGAAAAAATTTTGAAAATTATGAATACGCTGATTTCCAAACATTTTATGAAAATGTTAATATCATTCGCGCCGGAATCAATAGACCAAGAGTTTTTCTGAAGCGCCAACCTCGTGAAAAATGGCACAATTCATTATTTTGAATGCAGTTAAAACTGAGACAGACTTTCAGTTTATAACAGAAGAGTATTCGTGTGCCGCTTACGTCATGGAATACGTCAATAAAACAAATAGCTGTTAGCAGTTTACAAAGGAAAATAATTGAAATCATGGATGAACACCCAGAACTAAAGATATGTGAAATTACTAAAAATATTAATATCAATCTTTTAAATCACATTGAGATAACAAGTTAAGAAGCTGCCTTGTATTTATTGAGAAAGCCTATGTCAAAAAGATCAAACATTACTGTTTGTATATAGACTGTAGAAGAGAATAGATTGAACTGTTGAAGTGAGCAGACGTGTTTTGAAAAGTGATTGCTATATATGATAGTTTCAAATAAAATAAATAGTAACAGCAATTTAACAAAAACAACCACAAAGACATCACCAAAAGTATCAACAACAGCAAAATTTCAAAAAAAGAAAAAAAAAAAAACAATTAACAGGAATTTAAAAAAAAATTAACCACAAAGACATCACCGAAAGTCAGCAGTAGCAAAGAGTGCAGCAATAACATTAACAGCTGTAAAAGTTTTTTATCAAGAAAATATTGAATCAACAGCAAGTGCCTGTATTTGTCAACCTGTTACTTCCCGTTATTTCGTTTGTACGGTTATGCTGGTATATACGTGTTGATATTGGTTCCTGATTAATAAAGGTCACCACCACTGAACATAATTGGCCCTGAGTTTGTAGAAAAGGACAGCAACGCAAGAAAGCAGTTGATCAGTAATAGTTTACACTGAAAATTAATTTTGCAACGTACACCTACAAGTGGCATTTTTGGTAATGCAGCAAAGAGGAGGGTGGCTGAAACATCGCCATATTTGTCACTGCATGACATAATGGCAGCAATACAAAATGTGGAGCAAAACGTGGTGAAAAAGCTGGAGACGGAGTTAGAGACTTTGGCTACAGAGGAAGACATCAAGGCATTGAAACAATCGTTGGAGGCACAAATCGAAGAAGTGAAGACAGAGAACGAAATGTTAAAGAGAGAAATAAATGATTTAAAACAAAGTAGAGAAGATGACAGGAAGGAGTTATACAGAATGGTCAACAAACATAAAAAAAGAATGTGATCATCAAAAGACTCTCTAAAGACTGTTCGCCTAAGTCAGCTGTTGAGAAATTATGCAGGGAGACTCTTAAGCTGCAATATAATAAAGTGCAGGCGAGGCGGTTATTTGAGAAAAATAACAAAATGGGAGTTGTTGCAGAGTTAGAATCCTCTGAAATGGCAAGTGACATCATAAAGAATACAAGAAAGCAGGATCTTCAATTTTTATAGAAAGGGACCTTAACTCGGAGAGACAACAAAGCAAAAAAGTACTGTTGCAGTTAAAAAGAGACCTTTTGCTATTGAATAAGCGCCATAAGATAATGATAAGGAATGACAGTATCGGCATTGGTGGAAAATGGATGGTGTTCAATATCAAAAAAGTACTGATGTATGAAGGCCAGAGCTGTATGGTGAGGAGATTAAGTCAGATGTTATTTTATATAGTCACCTACTAAGTAAGTCAAATTCAAAAAACATTTAGATGAAATTTGTAATATTAGAGTTAGTGATAAGGTAGTTAGTAAATCAATGAAAGTGATAACAAAACAGCGTTAAAAGTCCTATCTTACAATAAACACGGTTTGGGAAACAAAGTAATGTATAATAAATTCTTTAAATATATACGAACTTTTGACATTTTTGTTTTGTTAGAAACGCACGTTGAATCTGAAAATATTGAGAAATATCTAAATTATTTTAATGGTTTTAATGTTTATTGGAGATCAGCGACGCGTCAAAGTAAATATGGGACAGTGAGTGGGGCATTAAAGAGGACCTAAAAAGGGTTGAAATTAGTCATGCAATCAAGAGCTTAGATGGATTAGAGGTAATCGAAATATCAAAGGGAAATAGTAAGATAAATATAATTCCACTATACCTGAGAGGTAGTAGTTGGAATCAAGACTTTGAAATTGTAAAAGGTAATTTGCTACAGAATGATTTAGTCAATCCAGTTGTAATTGAGATTTAAATATCCGAATAGGTGAGTTACAGATAACTGTTGATGTCAATTTAAGTCATGAAATAATACTTAGCTGGAAGGAAAAACAGGATTTCCAAAGACAAAGTAGTTAATAGGGCTGGTAAGCAATTGTGTGATTTTTGTGCAAATAATGGATGTCAAAAAGTGACGATACTGGGAAATATACATTCCTAAGTAGTGTAGGGCATTCTGTTAACGATATATGTGCAATGTCAATGGTTATTTCAAGGTATGGGTTTGATTTCAAGGTGGATGATAAAGTGTGTTTCTTAACACTAAAACTATTTACAGGGAATGCAGGGAATATTGTTAGAGGCAATAATAACCTTTTACCGAAACTGAATGCACGTGACTCGGAAGAAGAAAAAAGAGGAACGAAATGACCTGGAGCTAAATGATTTTATTGAAATTATAAGGGAGTCTGTTGCGGTCAATGGCAGAACAGTAAAGCTAGTTAAAAAAGCAGAATGGTTTGATTGGAGATGTAATGCAGCTAGAAAACTAGCTCTAAGTTTGTTAAGGACGTTTAATAATACCCAAAGCATGATTGATAAAGACAAATACATACAAGCAAGAACGTTATATAAAGCACAATATCAGAAAAGTAAGAGAGCATATTTTGAAAATTTGAAGTTAAGCATAAATAATGTGAGGGACAGCAAAGGTTGGTGGAAAGTAGTTTCGAGATTGCGTAGGCAAAACTTAAATGGCTGTGCTGAAATACATGCAGAAGTATTCAAGCAATATTTCGAAAATCTTTTAAACCCACAGCAAACAGTGCCTTGTATACATTATGCGCCCTTGTTAAAAATCGATGACAATTTGGATGGTGATATTACGGTAGATGAAATTTTAAGTATGTTGAAAAAAACTAAAGCTGGAAAAGCGCCAGGTTTAGAAAGGGTCCCATACGATCTTTTTAAAAATGCAAATACAAATTTTTTAAGTGAGTTAGCCAAAACATATTCAAGGTTATACAATCATGCACAGTCAGACAAATCTTTTGAGACAAATATAATTTTCCCATTGTTTAAAATGGGGGATAAAAGGGTTGCGTCAAACTATAGGGTCATCTGATTCATGAATTGTATAGCGAAAATTATGATGGGCATAGTAAATGAGATCTGGTGACGTGGACGGAAAAACATAATGTGGTAAATGAATTTCAAGCGGGTTTTAGAAAAACACACTCTAATGTTGACAATATTTATAACTTATATTCAATTATTCACCTTAAATTTAAAGAGAAGAAAAAAGTCTATGCATTTTTTGTGGATTTTAAAGCGTGACAAAGTTCCAAGGCAGCTTTTAATATACAAGTTGCATATGATGGGAATTTCAACAAAAATGGTGAATTTTATTGACCAAGTTTATAAAGTGACCAGTTCTTTGATATGTTTCATCTGGTGTAAAGCAAGGTTTTTTATTGTCACCTTTGCTCTTTTCAATCTATTTAAATGATTTGCATGACTGGTTAGGTGGAGGAATATATATTGAAGAACTAAATATTGGGCTGCTTTATTTGCAGATGACATAGTTATATTATCAGATAATATAGGTGTGTTACAAGGAATGATAAATCGCCTAGAGTTATATTGCGACACTTGGAATATGGAAGTGAATTTATCGAAGTCAGCAATAATGGTATTTAGGCGTGGGGGTCGTTTGGCCAAGAATGAGATTTGGAAGTTTAGAGGCGAGAATATTGAGATTAGATCAGAATACAATTACCTAGGGGTAATATTGACACTAGAGCTGTGCGCGTGACGAAATTCTCCGTCACGAACATGCACACTCACGAAATGAAATTTTTATCACATTCACGAAAATTCACGTTTTTTTTTGGCCTTTCACGATCACGCACGTTCACGCACAAAATTATCTTATTTCATCATACATTTAAAAGTCGCGTAGTCTAGGCATTTATGTTATTATAGGCTGCGGTGTAATTAATTATTTTGTATGTGTTAATAGATATTATTTATTTAAATGTATTCTTATTAATGAACTCTTATTTTTTAGCTTTTGCTAACATAATCTTACTCTCTAGCTTATTCTACAATAATATTATTTTACATATTCATATTTTTATTTAAAAATAAAATTTTGTCTAAATTACTACCTAGTAAACTCGTTCGCCGTTCCTCTATTATACGACTTGAAGTCGAAAACACTCATTCACTCGTCGTTGACGAAGCTGGAACACAAACTGTTTGACGGGCTAATTTTTGGAGCAGAAACAAATCATTCTGCAATTTCCAAAAATCAAGGATTGACTGTATACTTTGAATTTCCTTATTGATATAATTAGAGCGTAAAAATTCTGTTTAGAAAAAATTTGATGTACATATATCTACCGTGACATTGTGAATTTTCGTGACGACGTGAATTTCCGTGATGTCGTGAATTTTCGTGAAGGAACCCTTTCACAATTTTTCACGAGATTTCGTCACTCGTTCACGATCACGAGAATTCATGTTTTTTTGGCACTTAGCAAATAGGAATAGTTTAGCTAAAAATAGCATTAATGCAACTTGGAGAACATTTTTGTCCAAAAGCCAAATAACACTTACCGCAAAATGGAAGCTACTTTTAGTAGTCACTAGGAGCGTGCAAAGTTATGCTGCTCAAGTATGGGGACTTACTTTGTTCAAAGAGGTGGATAAGTTGCAACTTAATTTTTTGAAAAGACTCTTGCATCTACCAAGTAACACACCGTCGTACTGCATATACTTGGAAACAGATATTCTATATGGGTATTTATATACGCTGGGTCTGTTCCTTGTTGTGAGGAGAGTTTATTTGCGACTAAAATATCATACAACATACAGAAAGCAAAAAGAGAAATGACAAAGTATCGAACGATCATACATGTTGCATTGTACCTTCCAGCATGTTCTAACTTAACATTTTGACAAGCTCAATGTGTTTATTCTTACTCAAGTTTTTAGTTAATACATCGGCTATCATTGCGTCAGTTGACACATACTTCAAATCAACATTATCTTCAGTAACAATTTGACGAACAAAATGATACCTTATATCAATATGTTTAGTTCTTGCATAATGCACTGGATTCTTCGCCAGTTGTTGTGCACTCAGATTGTCTCCATACACAATCGTTCCGGTATTGACATCTCCGCATCCGATCTCAATAATGAGTCGTCGTATGGCAACCGCTTCCTTACATGCAATCGACAATGCCATAAACTCGGCCTCAGTGCTACTGAGAGCCACACTGTGCTCTTTCTCCGATTTCCATGAAATAGAACCACCAGCTAAGAAAAACACATAGCTAGTATATGACTTGCGGTCGACCTTGTCACCACCCCAGTCAGCGTCAACGTAACCAGCAAATGCCTGCCCGCACTTCTTGTAGTTCAGCTTCAGGTTGACTGTAGCTGCAAGATACCTGAGGACGTGCTTCACACCCGCAAGATGCTCAATGTGCGGATCCTGATTCCGTTAAGCTAATTTTGCAACTGAATGCAAAACATCTGGCCTAGTCGTTAGCGCCAACCACATCAATTCGTCAAATGTTGATTGGTATGCCGTTGCATCTACCGTTCTACATTGACTGTTGTCACATGCTACCTGATGACCAGCTTCTAACGGTGTGGCCATCAGTCCTTGATGTATTGCGTCTGGGCCAAGGTAATCTCACCTAATTCTCCTTCTTGTTGAACCTCCATACCAAGAAACAATTCCAACGGACCCTTGTCAACTCATTCAAAAGCTTTTGAAATGAGTGCCTTTATGTTGATCACATATTGTTTTGACTCGCATGCTATAATGATGCCATCTACATATATGAAGATAAGTGACAAATTACCTTTAACACGCTGCTTGTAGAGACATGGTTCGTTTTCGCATGGTATGAAACCAATTCCACGTAAAACACTATCTAGTTTAATGTTTCACTCCCTTCCTGACTGCTTCAACCCGTAGATAGCCTTTTTTAGCAGCAAGGCCTTGCCAGTTGTGCTGTTATCCGCATATCTCTCTGGTTGCCTCATATAGACCGTGTCAGTTAAGTCACTATTCAGGTTTGCCGTGCATACGTCCATTTGCAGCTGTAACTCTGCTGCCAGCGCCAGCACTAATCGTATGCTCTCCAATCGGCATACTGGAGAAAAAGTCCCATAGCAGTTTATGCCGTATCACTGTGCACAACCTTTTGCCACAAGTCGTGCCTTGAACCTCTGTATTTCTCCGTCTGCTCCACGCTTCATACTGTACACCCATTTACAGCCAATAGCATGCTGGTTCTTTGGCAAATCTGCTTCAACCCACGTTTTATTCCTCATCAAAGCAGTGAATTCCTTTTGCATGGCTTCACGCCATTTCGGTGCGAATTCGCTGTTTAGTGCCACACTGTACGTCGTTGGTATTCGGATGTCACCAGAGACCAAACCTCCCAGAACGTTGAACTGCTTCTTTGGACGACCAGGTTGACCTGTCCGAATCAATCTAGGTCTTCCAGGTCCTATCCGAACCGCGTCTTCTACTTCTGCGCTTTCAAAATTATCACTGCTGCTGCTCGAGCTAACATCGTTTGTGCCATCTGTATCGTTTGTGCCCGTGACACTGTCGCTTTCCTTCGGCAACGTTATATTTGTATTCTCTGGCGCATCAAAAGTAACGGTGTCCACTGAAAACCTCTGATCTTTGCTGGTCTCATCAAATGGGATATCTCTTTTTTCAACCACCTGTCGTTTCTCAGCATCAAACATCCTGTAACCTTTCACCGTACTTGAATACCCGACCATCCGGTATTCCTTCCCTTTGGCTTGGAATTTGCTCTTATGATGTCCTTTGTCAAGTGCAACTGCAACAGAACCAAAAACTTTTAAATGACTGATACATGGCTTCTTATCTGTCCATGATTCCATTGGTGTCATATTCGGCAACGCATTCGTGGGAGATCGATTTCGAATATATACTGCAGTATTGATTGCTTCAGCCCACAAAGACTCGCCAAGTTGCGACTGCACCAGCATACATCTCGCCATCTCAACCAATGTTCTGTTTGCCCTCTCCGCGACGCCGTTTTGTTGTGGTGTATACGCAGCTGTTAGTTGTCTATTAATTCCATTTTCCTTGAAAAATGCAGTGAATGTCTTATTAACATATTCACCCCCGTTGTCACTACGAACGCATTTGAGTTTCCTACCGGTTTGGCACTCCACAAGTCTTTTGAATTCAACAAATTTGTCAAACACCTCGTCTTTGCGTTTCAAAAAATATACGAATATGCGTCTAGATTTGTCGTCAATAAACGTCAAAGAAATATTTTTTGAACCACCAACTGACATTGTTTCAAAAGGACCACACACATCAGTGTGCACCACTTAATAACTCGGTAGCTCGGTTGCCACTAGCTTTTGGGAAAGGCTGCACGTTTATCTTGCTGACCATACATGTCTTACATGCCATCGTAGATGAAAAATCAACCTTTTCCATTCCTTTCACCATATTATTTTTAGCAGCTTCTATTAGACTAGCGTAGTTTAAATGACCATACCTCTTGTGCCACAAGGTTCCGTTGTTCCCAATTGCAGCAAAATACTCATTTCGCTTTCCACCAAACATGTACAGGCTACCAGCTTTCTTGACTTTCAATATACACTCGCCTTCTTGCACAACCTTGGCACAATTCTTCTCAAAACTAACACAGCAACCGTTTTCAACTGCTCGACTCACAGACATGAAATTGCCTTTCATGCTTGGCACAAACAACACATTGATCAAATTCAATACACACAAATCTGTTTGTAGTTTTACTTCGCCTTTTCCTTCTGCTCGTAAGAAGCCAGCGTCAGCCAAACCAATAATTTCTGTGTGCTCTTCAAATTTCGAGAACAATTCTCTATTACAACACATATGACTAGTCGCGCCACTGTCTAGACACCACATCGAACGATCAAAACTAACGACATCCAATATACCTAACAGACTGCAATTCTTTTGTTGTTCTTTCTTCGTGCCCTCTTTGCGCTCATTCTTTGTTCCTTCGTTGGAACAATGCCTTTTTATGTGCCCACGCTCACCACACTTATAACAAACAACGTTTTGTTATTCCTCTTTTCCTGTGTGCTCGGTCTTTGGTGAACTGATGCCGCTACGAATGCTTGAGCGTTCTCTTTCACATTCACACTGCAATTTCGTTCCCCTTCTTCGTTCAACTTTATACAAAGAATATCGAATGCTGGCAAAACATCACGCGTCTCTATGGCGACAACAAAGTTTTCGTACTCACTTGGCAGACTAGACAACAGAATGATGACGCGTAGCTCATCGTTCATCTCTATTCCAACTGTTCCAAGTTGATCGATGATCTCCATAAATTGGTTCAAGTAACCACTCATGCTTTGACCATCCGCCATCCGTAGACCCAGCAGCTTCTTGTGACACTTTGCGCACTGGTCCACTAGGCTGGTGTACATCCTTCAACTTCGTCCACGCCTCATTGGATGTGAGGCTGTGCTTGACATAACCCAACTGTGTTGGCTTCACACTGAGAACTATCATGGCTAGCGCCTTCTGGTCCATGTTAGTCCAGTTTATTTCATCGGAAACATCTTCCTCCTCATACCACACCCCATAGCTCCGAGTGTACTAGGACACTACGCATCTGGACACTCCAGGTATCATAATTACTTTCCTCAAGTTTCTCTTTATTGTATAACGCACTCATACTTTATTAACTGTTATTTTAATTGCCGACGCAGTGCCGTTGCCTGGGCCCATAACCTATTGTGAGGAGAGTTTATTTGCGACTAAAATATCATACATCATACAGAAAGTAAAAAAAAATGACAAGGTATCGAACGAACATACATGTTGCATTGTACCTTCCAGCATGTTCTAACATATTCGTATATATAAAAATCTAAACATAGTTACGGGGAGATGTTATTTAAACGGCAATTTAAATGCGCACACTATTAAGTGGATTTTTATAGCGAGAAGCGATATTATATACTTGAATCGACACGGAAATATGAATTGTACACTTTGCAATCTCAACGAAGTTGAAAATATGTCTCACTTCCTAGGAAAATGCCCAGTACTTATAAGAATTCGTTATAGATATTTTGAAAAATACAACCTGAATGAAAAAGAAATCGTTGATATTTTAAGCGGACACGGTTATGGTGTATGGAGAAATCTGACTTTGTTTATCACTGGTGCTTTAGGATATAGGAAATTAACTATAAATGAATTTATCAATATGTATTTGTTTAATTCTATTGTTTTGTATTATTTTTGCAGTGGTGTAGTTTTAATTCAAGTTAGTATAAAATGTTTTCCCCGACTGACGTATATGTTCTTTATTTTTAGTATAGTATTGTGTGTAAACCTTTATATGTATTTTTAAAAATAAAGAATATTATTATTATTATATATGAAAAGTAAAATGTTTTTTACATTATTATTTGTTTTAAGTATTGTTTATTTGAATAAAAAATTAAGAAGTAATTATTCTTTATTCTTTATGCCCCACAGCCATGAGTAGTCAGAGAGAAACAATAGATACCCCATCCAAAATTGTTACGTCCAGATTCAGTCATGGTTTCATCCAGAACCAAAGCATCGATATTTTGTATTTGGAAAAAGGAAATTAAAAATTTATGAAGAAAGGGCATTTTCGAGAACAACATGTGGAGCCTAACTTACAGATGAATTACTTGTGAGGGCGATAAAATTCTCAACATTTGCGGAAAAATTGTAAACACAAAATTGCTTTATAATGTTACTTCACACAAAACCAAGTGCCAAACAACGAATTCACGAGTGCTTGCTATCACATACAAGAAAAGAATGAATCTACTCTCATCTCACTCTCACTGTATCACCTCTTAGATCAAACCTGTTGCAAGGAAATAGACTGCTATTTCAGTCACACTCAGCAACACTCTCTTGCTAATAAAACTGCAGAAACAGAGTTCAATGAAAGACAATGAAATAGACTGGACTGATGACAAACAGCGAACTTTGAAATAGACAAGAGGAAAAGTACATCAGCTACATGAATGACTTGACATATACAAACTTAAAGGTAAATTCAAAACTTAAAGAAAAACAAAAAACAACACCTGTGGCTTATTCTCTTATCTAATAAGATTACACATGTTGTTCGCTTGTTGATGAGGCACAGTTGCTTGCATTGCTTTGTTTAGTTTGTGATTTACTTACTTACTTACTTAGCTGGCCATAACAACCCGTTTACCGGGTTACAGCCTTAGCTTCTCGGCTGCCACTCATGGTGTGTGCGCTAAATTTTATCCATGAGTGGAGGGACCTACAGTTTATAGTCGAATCCGAACGACTTTTTTGTGAGAAGCTTTTTCATGGCAGTTTTTTTGTTACTCTCAGAGCTTTTGCCAGAAGACTGCTGAGAGGAGAATCGCCGTTAGAAATAATTTTTATTTTTTTATTTCTATAAGGTGTTACCGCCGCTGGTATTCGAACCTGCGGCGGCCGCATAGTAGACCAGCACACTATCCACTAGGCTACGGCGACCTTCCAGTGTTTGTGATTTGCTTTCAATAAATCGGACGCTGTTTTATATACTGAGTAATGAAATGGCAAATCAACATTACTTGAACGAAGATGATATACTTACGTACGTACTCAATGAAGAAAGTGACTCGGATATTTCAGATGCAGATATTAACTGTAATTCAGAAAATATCGAATCAAGCTCGGTTCATCCCTTGCTAGTTCTCAAAACCACAATGGTTTGGAGTGCCACTACATTACAACTGCGGCTGAGAATATTATCTAAACACAAGCAGGACCAACTCGATTTGCAGTATCCAGATGCAGTGACATGATTGCAGCCATTTTGTTGTTTTTTTTTAGCCTCTTATAGAAAGAACTGTCTTCGAAAATACTAATAAGTATGGCAGAGTTAAATTTGTTAACAAGTGGAACGATATTGATGAAGACACATTGCGAGCATATGTCGTAGGGTCTATTCATATTTTACTAAAAATCTGCATATGGCAGAGGTAGATATGAAGACTATTATTGTATGCGTCTTTTGGTCATCCCGTTTTTCGTTCAATTACTTTCCGCTTGATTACAATGCGCTCCGTTTCGATAATGTTTGGGTCGAAGAGAAATCCGTAGCAACAATAAATTGGCTCCTATTCGTAAACTGTGGTACCGTTGGCATCTCCTTTTCCAATCTTTTACAATTGGCACAAAAATGTGACCATTAATAAGACTCTTGTTGCATTCAGGGACGATGTTCTTTTAAACAGTTAATGCCACGAAAACCCGCAAACTATGGTTAGAAGTTTTGATTAGCTATGGACTCAAACTCAGGTTACTTATGGAAAATACAACCATACCTTGGAAAACCTATTAATGCAAGGCCTGAAAATAATCAAAGAGAACGCGTTGTATTGGACTTGAAAACATAAGTATATAATATATTATCCGCTTTGATTTTCTTCGGAAGTAGTTGTTTCATGGACACCTGCAGATCCAAATGGCAGGAGACCAGAATTTTGCGGCAACTAGCACTTTTTTTTGGCTAAAGCACTTATGGTGTAACGGCCAGGTTCCCTCAGCAAAAGTTCTCAGCACAGTTACGAATATCAATCGCAGCTTCAGTGGAATCTTCTATTAAAGTTACATCTAATACAGCGGCTAGCAAGCGTGTGACTTGTAGTTGCTGAAATCGAAATCTGATCTAATGTTCCATTTGGGTCAATTTTAGTATATAAAAGTATATAAATAAAAGGAAACTAAATTGTTAGCATTTTTGATTTCAATCAAAGAAATGTGTATTGGACCAAATGGTCCCCTAATACATGATAAGTAGTATTTAATTTTTCTCAGCCCCACTTTATGTAAGATACTTGATTTTTGACAAATATCATTGTCTAGGAACTGAGCTGAAATTTTAATTCAAAATATTGCACCGTTCAAAAGTTTTAAAGGAAACAATCCACTAATGGACCAAATGGGCTTAATCTAACAGCAGGGTTAAGCAAGAAAGAGCGTTTAGAGTGGTTGTAAAAAATCAACATTTTTCAACTCCAAGGAGATAATTAAGTCTGAAATAAAGTCGCTAGAGTAAGCTGTTAAGAATATGAGTAATATGAAAATTCGCACAACTAAGGAGCCTCTGAATATGTTCCTTATTGATCGCCAGCCTGATAACAAATAAAGAAAGAGGTGTCCTGGGACACCCGTATAGAACGAAGCTTCCTTCACAACAAAATTTTTATTCATAGAAAAATGTATGTTGCAAATTTTTTTCATACATATTATTATACACTATTTTTATTTATTTTTTTTTTTATTTTTATATCTGATCAAGTAAATTTAATGTTTTTATAAAATTATATATTTTCTCAATATTAGCAGATGAGACTGTTGATAAGTATGTTGAAGGTAATAAGTCTGGGAAATGGTCTTTCCTGATACTCTCAAGTTTAGGGCAAGTATCCAGAATGTGGATGGTTGATAAATATTGTCCACATAGAGGACAAGAAGGCTTGGTATCACCGGTGAGCAGGTGGGTATGGGTGAACCTGCTGTGTCGAATCCGAAGGCGGACAAATATGCGGCATTTTAAACGAGAGCAATTTACAAGGTAGCGGAACTTATCCGGATTTGGGTTAAAATTTTTATATCTCTGTTGGAAATTTGCCCAGTTGTTAACTATCTGATCGCTAAGATAGGGGTGGATAGCTTTTTTTATGTCCTTTTCGCCGGAGGGAATGACGGTGATGGTGGGATTCATCGCCATTAATTTTGCTGCAGCGTCAGCCAATTCGTTCCCGATGATTCCTTTGTGGCTGGGTACCCAAAAAAGGTGAAGTTTGGCTGGAGTTTTTATTACGGCGTCCCGTATTTGGACAATTGTGGGGTTAAAATTTGCTATATTGGTGATAGCTTCCAGTGTGGACAAACTGTCTGTGCATATAATGAATTTTACAGTTTTTAACTGTGCGTAGCTAATTGCTTTTTAGATTGCTACTGCTTCGGCTGAGAATATAGAATAATATTCTGGAAGCCGCCCTGCTGCTACGATTTGTCCGCTCAGGTCCACGCACGCAAAAGCTGTGATGTGCTAGGTTTTTGTTGCGTTAGTGAACAGCCAAGTACGGATTCTATATATAGGTTTAGCCGACTCTTCAGCAAATAGTTTGTGGGAAGCATCGCTGCTGGTGTCGTTCTTTGGGAACTCCCATATGGAAGAATTGATGGATGATGGACGTAAAAGCCACGGTGGCTTTCTCGTAACTGGTGGGGGTTGAATGTCATATTCTTTGGAGAGACAGGCGCATCGCCTCAATGTAGAGGGACGCTAATATTGTTTTCTCTGACTGACCGCTTTACGTATTTCGTTTTGAAGAAGTTGGTTCGGTGAGCAAAACAGTTGCTGTCGCTTCGACGATTTTGTCTTCAATGGACGGCAGACCAGCCTCGGCTAAAATGCATTTTATTGGCAACGTTGGGAAAGCGCTGATGCAACGACGAGCTGCTGTGTGATAGGCGGGTTTAAGCATCCTAACATGTGTTTTAGCTCACCAACCAAAAATCGGAAGCGCGTATTCAATTGTGGAGAGCATCAGGACCCTTGTGACATTGATTTGAGTATTAACATTGATTAGAGAATGCTTAGATGTAAGATATTTTATTACATTAAGTTTTTTCTGAAGACAGTCCCTTAAATATAAACAGTGCGTTTTGAAAGTGATTCTTTTGTCAAAATATGTATGTATGTTAAAATTATAAAAGTTCAAACAAGGACATGAACAGTGACTTTTTTTGCAAATGTGAAGGAATTTACATTTATTAGGAGAAAGGGTTGCACCAGAGCCCAGTCCCCATTTGTGTATATCATTTAAAATGTCCTTAAATATGTTAGTAAGTTTTACGAGATCTTTAATTTTGCTAACAGTTATGGCATCATCTGCATCCATTATTTGCTTGATATGTCTATGTTTCAAAATTATTTTATTAACTTGTTCAAAAGCAATGATAAACAAAACTACTGATAACGGTGATCTTTGAGGGATGCCATTATACAAATTATGGTAGTCGGAGAGCATGTTGTTAATTCTAGCTCGAAATGAGCGCTGCGTCATAAAAGACTTCACTATATTGAAGATTTTCACACCCACCCCCCATGTTACAAGCTGTTGAAGAACGGAATGAACGCCCACGCGATCAAAGGATTTGTCGAAATCAGTCGCCAGTAAGGTGACATGATTTTTACTCAAAAGAGCGTCCGACACGAAGCGCTGCTGGAGCAGCAGGGAGTCCATCCCACTTGATTTGGGCTTAGGAATTTATCAGTGGCAATATACCACATGAGTCTGCGAGCTATCATTTTACTGAAGCATAAGAGTAGGGAGATCGGACGAAAGCTGGATATTTCAGAGGACGGTTTGTTTGGTTTTGGAATAGGCACCACAATTGCCGATTTCCAAACGTGGGGATATCGGCCTTCATTAAAAATACAATTGTTCGTTCCCAAAAGTCTGGCCTTGGTTGAAGCCTTCAAGTGCATAAGCATCGGGTATAATATTTTGGGACCTAATGCATTTTAATAGTGGGATTGGGATCCCTACAAGTGCATTTTTATCAGATGAAATTTGCCTTGTTGTAGACTGGGGAGATATGTTTGATGTAAATGCACCAAAGCTTTTCCGCTTGGCTTCTTCAGCACTTTTGAAGTAGGCATCAGCTTTTTTTTAGAATAGAAGGCTGGCATCAGTCATTTTATGTTTGTTTGTCTGCCAGAGCTGTTGTTTTATATTCCTTAGCTTTTTTAGATTTTTGTTCCACCAGCATATTTTTTTTTTTTAATATTGGCAGCAAATCTGATCATTTTAGTAAGTTTGGCAACTTACCGTTGAATGTCCAAATTGTGCCCATATTGGGAGAGTTGTTCGCAAGCCGACCCATACAACTCCCAATTGGCTAAATCTGTTTTGAATTTTGGAGAGAATTAGGTTTTTACAAAGTTATCCTGTTAAAGCAAGTGCGTTGCTATCGGAAAATGGTCGCTGCTATGTAGGTCGGGCAGGACCTCCCATTTGCAAAGGGGATAAAGTGAGAGGGAAATAAATGTAAGGTCTACGTGGGTGTGGAAAAGTGTTTTGCAGAGCTATCGTTAAGAAGTGATAAATTATATGTTACAAATGCTTCCATTATTTTTTTTTCCTCTGGCGTTTGTACTGCTGGAACCCCATGCAAAAGACCAGGAATTGAAGTCACCTACAATCATCAATGGCGAGCTCATATTATTTATTATAAAAAGTAAATCGTTCCCAGAAAATGACTGATCTGGTGGAATAGACCCGTTAACAATGGTAAATTTTTGGTTAAAGTTAACTGAATAGCAATATGCAAAATATTGGAGAAGGGGATGGTAGAAAGTAAAGTGTGCGGTAGGTGCTTTCTGATAAGAAACCCTACCCCTTGTTTAGCAGTACAATTAACTGGTAGATTGGTAAAGTACCCAGAATATTGTTTTGGCCAAATTATGATTTTAGAATTGTAAGGTAAATGGGTTTCCTGAAGACATATAACATCTGGGCTGTAGTTATTTATTAGAATTCTAAGTTCATCAAAGTTGTTTATGTAGCCTTTTAAATTCCATTGAATAACTTTAAGTATCATTTTAAATAATGTATAGAGTTATATGTCTTCAAAGTTTGATATTATTATAATTTTTATTCTTTATTGAAGTGATATTGACTCGTCGGAGTCAAGATCAGAGAAAGAAGGAATATGAGAAGTGGTGTTTTCCGATGAGGATAGATTGTGTTGTGTAAATGTGTTTGTATGTGTATTTGTTGTTGAAGGAAGAAGTGTGTTTTCTGTGAGGTTATTTGTTGTTAGATAAGAACAATCAATAAGCGGTTTTATGGAGGAAAGGAGGTAACCGGTTGGTTGGGAGAGGGTTTTGGGGACAGTCGAGCCCCCAGACTTGAGACTGCTGTCAGCACAGTTAGCAATCTCGCTCTTATCAGTAGTTGATTTCTTATTGTACTTGTCTTTTATGTTATTTTCGTTAAGTTTGGTCATCGCGACTGCAGCGTAGCTGCTTAAAGACTTATTTTTTTATTATTACTTTACTTTTTGTCTGTTGATCATAATCATTATCATGTTTATTTATTGGTGTTTATCCTCATTATGTTTGCAAAACTTAATCATTTCATTTTTACTTATTTATATTTGTTGTTTGAAATGCCACAGCAAGGAGAATGAAAAATGTTGGCGATCATGACTGCACTAATGAGAGAATGAATGTCCTGTTAACTTCTTTTAATTGATCACTTTAGGGCGTTTGTTATGTCTTTGCACTCACATGGTTGGTGAATAGTATCTAAATTTCAATATGATAATGCAAAAAACAAAAAAGTTGTTCTAATAAGCACATTAATTTCGATCCCTTCCTAAGGGTCCGCTTCGGTTGATTCTGACAAATGTGCAGCGTACATGCAGACATACATGTTTATATGTCTTACTTAATTTTTTATGGTTGCTTTACTTCAGAGGTGGCCAATCATTGCTTATAGAAGAGCAAATACCAATACATGTAATAGAAATGAAAAATTTCTTATGTACACTGAAAAAACAACTTGAATATACATATTTCTTTTAATTCTTCCACGAGCCTTACAATAAATTGTCCAATTTTATGTGAACGTTGGTTGTAGACAATTTTAATACAGCTTCCAAATGTTCGATGCTTATTCTAGATCTGTGCTTACTTTTTATTAACTTTAAATTCGAAAAAGCACTTTTACAGATATATGTGCTTGCAAAATCTATTTATGCAAAATCAAATAACTAAGATCGTATATGCGCAAAATCCTCAATTTCTCTGTTTTATTATAATTATAGTAAGATTTGCAATTAAAACAAGCCACCATTTCTCTAAGTGATTCTCAATGAGCAGCTGCAAATTTATTTTCCTATTAAATCACACGACAAACATCACCAAAATGTGTGTGTGTAAATGTGTTAGTTAATTATTTATTTAATAACTTTTAATAAAAACACAATAAGGTTGGTTTTATTGCTGTTTTCTTTAATGTTAATTTCAAGACTAAAGATTCAATCAAAGCTATCCCTATTTAACTTAAATAGCGATAGTGTCAGCGGCAGTGACAGCGAACGTCGATGAAGTTAGCGGCTTAAGAACATTGCACAGAGCTTCTTCTTTCAAACGATGGCTCGTGTAGGAAATGGTGCAGATGCTATGTCAGAATTTTCTTAAGAGTTTATGAATATATGGTTTTCGGTTTCTTGTTCCATTAATGTGGAATTAACTCCTCCCCTTTTAGTCTAAGCTTGGCCTCAAACAATCATCAAAAGAATGAGGTATTAATGAATTCTGGTACTTCGGGTATTCTTGGTTTTACAGCTGAATCTATTGGTTGCATTTGGAGGATTACCTTTTTATGTGTTCGTTTGATTAAATGTAAGCCAATAGCCAACGATATTGCAACACCAAACATAATGAAAAATGTGATATCGCTCGCCGAGGTCCGTGTGCGAAGTAATTTTAATTGCTTTGTGTCATTGATATGCAGTAACTCTAATGCTTTGAGTTACAAAATTCGTAGGCGTTCCGTCTCTTGAGGAGTTATCTGATTTATGGATGGAATTGTCTTCATTACCCTGCGTTCTGTGTTGCTGATTTCTCTCTCGATGATGTAAATTGTTGTATTCCAGAAATTGATCAAATATGTTCCGACGATGTGGTTGCCAGTATTGTCGTACCGCAGTGTATCATTAAAGTTGTTTAGAATGATGGTCCCATGCCCAATTTCTTCTATGTTTGGGACGTTATCTGCATTGCTGAATCCGCACTGTGCTTTTTCTAGTATTAATAACCTGGCCAAACACTTGTTACTATTTAAGTTAACTATATCTGTCTTATCGCAAATTTTCAAATTATTATGTGATTTCCATAATTTTACAATACCAAACATATTTACTTTACTTTGTAATATCTCTTTTAACATTATATTGACTATAGTATTGTTTTTTACAATTGGTCGTTTCAACAAATCATTATAGTTTTCTTCATTAAGATTTTTTTTACAATAAAAAGCAGTATAGTCCCGTTATGGAGAACTGATACTTCAGCGAACTGCATCATTTTTTCAACTGAATTTAAGAGTTTATTAGCATTTTTAAAGTTTCTGTTTACCAATTCTAATTTTGTTTCAGCTTAGAGAAAATATTGAGTCTTGCCCATTGTTTGGCAAATTTAATATTAATGATTTCTTCCTTAATTAATCTAACTTGATTCTGAAAGTTAATGGCAATTTCGTTACTAAAGTCACTGTCTCTTTTTATTGTGTTTGCTAATTGGTTACTTAGTTCCTAGCAGGAAGCCCGGACCACGACGATCTAGTACTATTAGAAGATAATATTAACAAATTAATTTCGCAAAATAATCAACAAGTGATTACACAGGTCTGCAAAAAAATGGGTTCGGAATGTTCTATAAAAGTGTAGTGTCATTTCCGAAGTAATTTTTTGCGTAGAATCCGAATCCGGGGTTTAAATTGCTCTATCACGTCAGGATTTTGAGATATCCTAACCTAAAAGTGCAAAAACGCTGTTTTTGCCCATTTTTGAGGTTATGTAGCTACGAAGATTTTGCTCTTCATAAAAAAGTATAAGTCTTCTTCTTTTAAATGCCGTTGAGTTTGCTCAAATAATTTAATTTTTCACTGAGATAACGCATTTTGAAGTCTCCATGTTTACATACTCGCACAAAAACAAAACATGGAGACTTCAAAATGCGCCATCTCAGTGAAAAATTAAGATATTCGAGCAAACTCACTTTAAAAAACCACGTCTACTTCTTTATGAAGAACAAAATCTTCGTAGCTACATAACCTCAAAAATGGGCAAAAACAGCGTTTTTTGCACTTTTAGGTTAGGATATCTCAAAGTCCTGACGTGATAGAGCAATTTAAGCCCCGGATTCGGATTCTACGCAAAAAATTACTTCGGAAATGACACTACACTTTTATAGAACATTCCGAACCCATTTTTTTGCAGACCTGTGTAATCACTTGTTGATTATTTTGCGAAATTAATTTGTTAATATTATCTTCTAATAGTACTAGATCGTCGTGGTCCGGGCTTCCTGCTAGGTATTTCCAGGCAGTGCCTATGCTGTTAATTGATCTTGTCTGTCGTTTTGTAAATGATGACGTAATTGTTCGTTGAGTCTGCTTTTTCTATTTCGTGGTGTAGGGTATGATAGAAGTAGTCTTTCGGTGTATCATGTTTACCTGTCCATGGATAATTTTTGTCGGTCCAGTTCGTATTTTTCCGATTCCGCTTAAGATACTTAAAGTCTGTGCGTCAGTATAGTTGGTTATTTCCACAAAAGCATGTGCCATCGTTAGTTGGAGAAGCCATCTGTAATTGATTTAGCAATTTTTAATATTACGTGGACGATCTTACCGGACATTGTTAGTATTGAAGTGTTGTTGTCTAATTTTACTATTTCTTTTTTAAATCTTGGTGATGATTTTGAGCCTAATCGTGTGTTGATTTTTACGAAAATTTCTTGTCCAGGTTCAAACGTCAGTATTTCCTTTCTATTTTTATTATGCATTTGGATGCGCTCTGTAAAGAGTTTTTAAAATCTCTCTTCCTCTTGTAAGCTTTCGTTGGTGAGGTCTGTTACCTTGCTTTGTGTGAATCTGACTTTGATATTTTTAAAGTGAATTGGATACAATATTTGTACTTGTCCAATGATGTCTTTGGATGTGTAAATTTTGTTGATTAGTGAAAGGTTTAGGTAAGATTTTAATATTTGTAGTAGGTCGTCGTTTGAGTAGTGCGTTCGGTATATGTTATATCTGTGGAATGTTGGGAACGGAAAACTGAATTTGTAATCTGTTGTCTCGGACTTGTTTATGAATATCTGATTCTTAAAAACATTTATCGGGACTTCAATGCTCGGAATTTCTGTATGAATTTCTGTTGTCTTGGGTATCCTTAATATGGCATCTGCCAGTACGTTAGCTTTTCCAGGTTTATAAATAAGTTCGTAGTCATATTCCTATAAATTGGCTTTACATCCCATCTGAGGAAATGGGTTAGGGGTTGATGGTCTGTGTAAATTTTTACTTTTGCTCTACCGTACAGGTAACTTTTAAGGGATTTTAAGGACCAAATAATTGGTAATATTTCCTTTTCGTTCGTAGCGTAGTTCTCTTCTGCCTTTGCAAGAGTTCTAGACACAAATGGTATAGGTTTGTCGTTTTCAGATAAGACTCCGCCTATTGCAAAGTTAGAGGCATCGGTACTAAGTTGAAATTCTTTGTTAAATTCTGGAAAGTTCGTAATGACATCTGATGAAACTAAGGCGCTTTCTTTTGCGTCCCGGTCCAGGGTTATAATCTTCTTCTTTAATAAGTTCTAGGACACTCGTCCATCTTCCCCTATTAATATGGAGGTAAGTGGCTTTGCTACTTTAGCGTAATCTTTAATAAATCGCCTATAATAGCCTGACATGCCAAAAAAGATCTCAGATATTTGAGAGTAATTGGACAAGGATAGTTTACTATGGCTTCGACTTTTCTTGGGTTTGTTTCTATGCCTTTGTCTGTAATTATGAATCTTAAGAATTCTACCCGTTTTTTGTAAAACTCGCATTTATCAAGTTGGCATGTCATGTTTGTCTCGCAGAGGGTTTTAAATATGACTTCCAGGTTTTCTGCATGTGCCTCATTGTCGTTGCTGAATATGATGATGTCGTCTATATAGATGAGCATATTTTCTGAATGTATTCGTGAAGAACGTAGTCTAATTCGAGTTGGAAAATTGATGGAGCGTTTTGAAGACCAAATGTCGTGTAAACTCATATTTTCCGTTATTAACGGAGAATGCGGTCTTTTCCTTTGAAGAGATCTGTTGGAATCCACTTTTTAAGTCGATGACTGAAAATATTTTGATATTGCCTAATTGAGCGAGTATCTCGTTTATTTCAGGTATGGGATATTTATCGTCCATTCGGTTTTTCTTTTCTTGCGAAGCGTCCATTTTTTTAGGTACAATCCACAGGGGTGAATGGAAAGGGGATTGGGACGGCAGTATGATACCGTTGTCTAAAATTTTTTTAACTTGTTTACTTACTTCGTCCTTTAAAGATATCGGGTACTGATAGAACTTTGAATATACTGGTGTGTCTGTTTCGGTTCGAATTTCAGCTTTAACTTTGGTAGTGCACGTGAGTTTCTCATTTGGTTGAGAAAAAAGCTGTGGATATTTATGGATGATTTGTTTTAATAGTGTTTTTTGTTGTTCTGACAAGTGTTCTGTCCTAGCGATAATATGGTTAACCGCTTGCATTCTTTTTTCTTTTATAGTAATGTTTATTTTATTTCTGATATTCATTATTTTTTGTCCGTTTAAATTATCGCTTCCAGTTCTTTCAAACTGTCGTTACCTAGAATTGCGTCAAAAGATCTTAATTTTGGTAATAGGAAAAATTTGATTGGGGTATCTGTTAGGTTGAAAAGATTTGCTATTTTATTTTGAGTAATTAGAATTTTGCCTGTCACTGTTGTGGCCTCAATTGGAATGTGATTTGATATTAAACAGGGTTTTTTGTAATTACGGTTAGATCCTGTGTCTATTAGTACCTTTAAAATTTGTCCACTCTTCACTTTTGACTCGAAATATGGGAGTGACGAGCTAGCTACCCTAAAAAATTTAAGTCTGAATAATCCAAGTAAATTCCTTCTGTGTCTGCTGTATCTACTTGTTCGGCATATTCTTTCAGAGTATCCTCGAGGCCATTCGCTCCTTCGGTTATTTCCAAAGTTTGTTCGGATTGTTCAAAAGTAGGGTCATTGGAACTTGCCTCGTTTCCTATCGTGTTTAGTTCTATGTTAAAGTTACGTTGTCCTTTTTCCGCAGTGGATATTGGAGCAGCTTGTTGTTGATGTTGGTTCTGAGAACCGAAGTTATATTGTCGTGGGGCAGCAAATATTTGTTGGTGTCCGTCGTTCACGACATATTGTCGAGGTGCTGCGTATAACTGTTGTGGGGAATATGTTCTTGGTGGAGGTTGACGGAATCCTAAATTATGGTTGGTGTATTGCAAGTTACGAGGTGCTGGTATGGGTTTTCGTCCTGTATTCCCGAAGTTAATAGCTTGTATCTTATTAGATGTATAGTTTGAGCGATAAGTCTGATTTTCCAACTTCAGATAGAGGTGCAGTGCTGATGAAAGATCCATTGGTTCTTTCATAGCAAGTAATCGTGGTAAATCACCCCTGAGTCCTCTTATAAACACATCAAGGGCTTTGTCCCTATATAGTTTTGTTAGTAGTTGTTCGGATTCCTTGCTTAATCCCATGGACCCCAATTTATTGAGAAGTCAGGTCAAATGTTTGTAGACCTCCCCATAAAATTCCTCTGTGGTTGAATTGCCCTGTACTAAGGTCGTGATCTGGTATTCCAGAGATAATATGTCCCGATTGTCTGCATAATGTAATGCAAGGCATTTTGAAATAGCTTCCTAATTTAGTGGAATATTATAGGATTCTAAGGCGACATTGGCGCTTCCTGTTACTTTATTCCTTCATCATCATTATTGGCTCTACAACTCTTGTCGAGTCTTCACCTGCTTCAGCGTGAGTCTTCAGCTTAATCTGTCTCGTGCCTTTGCTCTCCAAGACCGAATACCAAGATCTTGCGCATCTTGGTCGACTCCATCAATCCATCTTAGTTTTGGACGTCCTCTTGATCTGTTTTCTTGGCATTTGCCAAATAGGATTTTTTTCGGAGGATATTTGTCGTCTGCTCTTATTAAGTGCCCGTCCCATCTTAATCTATTCATTTTTATCTGCGTTATTATATTAGCCCCTTTGTGTAGTCTTTCAAGCTCGTGGTTGTATCTTCTTCTCCATACTTTATTTTCGCGTACGCTTCCAAAAATGGTTCGAAAAACTTTTCTTTCATAGATACTTACTCGTATTTTATTTTCATCTGCCTTAGATGGTGTCCATGTTTCACTGGCGTACATTAAAACTGGTGCAATGAGCGTTTGGTATATAGACACTTTTGTATTTCTGTCGAGCTTTTTGCTTCTCAGGAATTTATTTAGGCGGAAGTACTGTTTATTTGCAGCAAGAAGTCGTTGATTGATTTCTACATTTTTGTTCTCGTTGTTTATATTTACGCCCAGGTACGTGAAGTCTGCAACTACTTCAAAGTTGTATTCCCCGATGGTATCATTTTGGCCAAGTCTATGGCTCATTGCGTCAGATGTTGTGGCCACCATTATTTTGGTCTTTCTTTCGTTAATTATTAGACCTATTTTTCTCTCATTCTATTCGATGCTTTATTCCTTATGGTATGTAAAATACTAAAGTATTTTGGTGTGCATTCCTTCTAACGGAGCGTAGGATGTAAGAATCCTGTCTACACTTTTTTTCTATGAACTGAAAGTTGATGGTTCACCAGAAAATTCCCTTAAGCTTTGTACAAAGACTATAAATTTAGATAGACTGGACAATTCGAGTTCGAAAAAATGCGGGTTCGATGCGACGAGAAAAATTCCGCTCTCGAACCGGATCGAACCTGCAGAAAAACTCAAAAAACCATGACCATTTTTGATGGAGATGAACTTTTCATAAGAAAATGTAGCGTGAGTGGAGATCATTGGAGCGTGAGTCGGGATAAAAAAAGTAAAGGCAATGGCAGCATATTAATGGAAAACATTAACAAACATTTTGGAGAGGTTAAAAATAAGATATGGAACACCAAATGAAATATGTTTAATAAAAAAAATCATTTGCATGTACTATTTAATGTATAAAGAATGTTTCCATTTTAATAAAATTAATTTTTTAAAATTAAAATACATCAGCATAGGCTTTCTTTTCCTTGACAGTTTTACGGCAAGTTGGAAAATATTGTACATTAAATTTGATGCATTACTTGCCAACATACCTTGTTATATTGTAAGTTATTAATTTTATTATGAATTATTTTGAAAACGAATATTGTATCAAATCAATATTATAAGAATTGCAATTGTATTTAATTGCACATGACATATTTATGATTTATAAAGTAATGTAATGAAAATTATTTCAAATAAAAGCAATTTCAACGAATTTGTACTTTCATGCATTTTGAGTTAATATTCAAATATTTGGAAGGCGCGCGTTTCGAAGTTATCTTCTTCTCCATAATGTGCAGAGAGCAAGTGAATTCGTGCTCAAAAAGTTAACGTTCCACTCAAAAAGTTATCGAAGTTAAGATTCCGCTCAAAAAAATAATCGAAGTTAAGATTCCACTCGAACGTCTCATGTTAAGTAAATAGAAAACAAAAACAAATGTTCAAATATGAGTTGCCTGCAACTGTTACATGCTGTTGATATTCAATTTTATTGTGTGATCATGTTACTTCTGCTGTATCTCTCATGCACATGTTTGTGTATATACGAGTATTATCACAGAAGGAGACATCGCGGACCACATAAAATAAATAGATTTGAGATCAATTCGATGAATATTAATCTTCTTTTTATATATGCCTATGGCGTTGAATATGAAAAGCAGTGTTCATCGTACTTTTTGGCTCTTTTAATACTTTGATTGCTCCCGCACAGAAACAACGTTGGATTTGGGTTTGCTTTATAGGAAAGATCGGACATATAGTTACTTTAGTAATAATCCACAATGGGAAATGCAATTGTGTACATGGAAATGTTTGCTGAGGTAAAGTCGTCGTAATGCTTCTCAAACTGTGAATTTCCATATTGAGTAGGCATAGCAACAGCAATTATTGTAAAACTGTGATAATTTGTTTCTTCATGGTTTTTGGTATGTGTACTTTTGCTTTTTCTTCATTGTTTGCCATATAGAAATTGTGTTGTATGCTAGTAAATTGCGAAATAAATTTAATTGAACATTACAGCATTCTATAATAAATGGTGAAACTATACATTCATTTCTACATCACATTATACTCTGCATAAGGGCAATAGAAAAAAAGGTAAAAACCAGTGCTTGTTGACAACCCTCCTTCATTGAGTACATTTTAACATAACTCACAATTTTCACAAAATGTTAAAATTTTTTTGAGTTCGTTTTGAATAAAACACCATCGAGCATCGAACAATTGAGAAAATTGAGAACCGCATGATTTTCGTTCGAATTGTCCAGTCTTTCTAAATTTATAGTCTTTGCTTTGTACCACATCTAGTACCTTGTGTAATTCGCCCAAATTATTTCTTAAATCTCCCCTTATTGCGTGATCCTCTGCATAAAGAAAACTCGAAGCAAGATTAGTCTAACTTCCAATGAGAGCTGGACCTTGTTGTGTTAGAGCCTCTTTCGCGATACGAGTGATCAAATTTATTATGTCTTGGTTTGCCATGTTTCTTTCGTTCTGTTGTTCGTTTTGTTGTTATTCATTTAGTTGTTATTCGTTTAGTTGTTGCTCATATTGTTGCTGTTCGTTTTGTTCCTGTTCGTCTTCTTGTTGGTATAAATGTTTTCAAATAGGTGGTCTTATTAAATTATTATAATTTACCATAAGAAAAATGTGCTAATAAACCTTTGGGAGTTTGAAACGTGATTTAAATTACTATTGATTTTTATATGTAAATATAATATTCCAATTGAAAACTAGAGGCTGGTTTATTTCTTTCTATTCTGGAGGGTCCTTGGTGTTTGGAATCGCAGAATTGGATTATTTTATACTGTTCGTTCCTTTCGGACTACAGTTTTTTTATTGATTTATAAATTTATTTTTCTTTTCATTTTATAGGATTTTTATATTTTTTTTAAATTTTTTAAAAATTTTGTTTATTGATCTTATTCTAGTTTTATTTTCTATACTTGATATTATGATTTGCTTTTAATTACAATTTTTTTCTTATAATTTTATTTCTTTTTTTTCACTTAATAATTTTTATATTACTAACTGACACTACAATAAATGATGTGGCTACCACATCTGGCTATACGGATGTTATCCTTTTTAGATTTTCCCTTCTGAGGATCCTGCGACCAGCACACTGAAGAGGCATTCTGAGGACGGACCTTTCAGAATTTGTAGTCTACCGATGGGCAGGATAATAATTAAATTATTTCCACCTTTATTACAAATACCGGCCACGAAAATTAATTTGCGGGAGTCTGTGCGGATTTATTTTTATCGACCGACACTTCAATCGTAAGATAGCTTAGGAGCATTTTGTACAGTCACTTATCTTTTCCGAACGCGAACTAAGGAAACGTTTTGTCCTATCGAATGCAGTCCCTGCTCGGGCGCCAGTTAACTATTTATTGAATAACTTTTAATAACAACACAATTAGGTTGGTTTTATTACTGTTTTCTTTAATGTTAATTTCAAGACTAAAGCTTAAATCAAATCTATCCCTACTTAAATTAAAAAACGACAGTGTCAGCGACAGCGAACGTCAGCGATGAAGTTAGCGGCTGAAGAACATTGCACCGAGCTTCTTCTTGCAAACGATGGCTCGTGTAGGAAATGGTGCAGACGCTAGGTCAGCATTTTGTTAGAGTTTATGAATTTATGGTTTTCGGTTTCTTGTTCCATTTATGTGGAATTAACTTGTACTTATAATACAAAATGCAGGTAAGAAGAAATAAAAATAATGTTTATTAGTGTGTGTGTAGACAAAAGTTAAGTTCCATGTGTGAGTTAACTTTTGCTGCTTGGACTATTTCATTCACCTCTATTCCCTCTCTTGCACAACAGCACAGACAAACGATTCTTAAATGCTTGTCTATACACCCACACATACACATTAGCTTATAACTGTTTTGACTATTTCATTCTTTCATTCTTCTCTCTGCATGTGTGAGTTTACGAATGCATGTTGTTGTTGTAAACATTTAAAAGAAAAAAATCTGACAGTGACGAGACAAACATTCATCATTTTTTAAATTTTCACTCATGCCGCACGTGCATAAAAGAGCTTCGCTCTAAAAATACGGAAATACACAGTCTGAAACCTTTAAATAATGCTTTTACACTGTGCGATAAAAAAAAAACAATTTTATAACATTAATGAAAACAACTATTTTTATTAAATTGGACATGCTAAACAAGAAAATGTTTACGAATTGCTCCTAACATGTACCATTGAAAAGGTGTGATAGATTAAATCAATAAAGAGAGCGAACAGAAAGTAGTAATGTGTTTTTACTATTGAAGTGAAACTGCTACACAAAATGTTAGAAGTCAAATGAAATAGCATAATTGAAATTCGCTCACTCCATGAGCACATATAATTGAAGTGGAGAGCGAAAATGCAACTGTAGTAATTGCGGGGGTGTTGTTGTTGATAAGTTGTGCACAAAACCAAATAACAGCAACGACCCGCGCACTGCCCTTCTCGACAAACGCAAATTGAGAGAGAGAGCTCTATAGTATGTACACTCGCGACAACAACAAAAAGACACACACGAAGAGAGGGAGAAAAGCATCTTTGGCTGGTGGTCGGTTATTCGGTCACTTGTTCGTACGCTCTTCGTAAAGTAAACACGCATCAGTAAATCATTTTTTATCTCTCTCTTACTCATGCATAAACATTCATTCTCTACGCTGCAGACTAATAAGCAACAACGAAGACACATATTTTTTACCAAAATACGCTGCTAGACATACACGACAGATTCGTGAAAGACAAATATTTTCAACTTCGTTCTTATTGTGCACAGACTCGGCAAGCACATTTCATACAAATACAAAACACACGACGAAACCGAACAGAAACGTCGGTCGTTCGGTTAAAACGTCGACAGCGTCTGTGGTACAGCAGACGAAGCTACCCCGTAAGCGTCGCAAGTTTCTTGCCAACAAGCACATGCCTTCGGCTTGTATTCATTTTTTATCTCTCTCTTACTCATGCATAAACATTCATTCTCTACGCTGCAAACCAACAAGCCAATGTGCAATGTGTATTCCCCCTCAACGTCTCTCAGGTACATCATCATTATTGATTACTATTTCGCTTTTTTGGAGTTAGACCTCGCTAAAGAAGTTCTCTTCAAAAACAAAAAAGTTTGAAATAAGAACAAGAATTGTCGATACAAAATTTATTTAATATAAAAAAAAAAAAAAAAATTTATCGTAATTCTTGTTCTAATTCAAAACTAATTACAGAATGCGGTCCTATATTTTGCCTACTCAACTCCCTTGCGCCTGGACTAAATGTTAATTCATGCTTCTTATATGCTAAGTAATTTATTAATTTATCATAACTTTTAAATGGTACCTGTTAGAAGAAAAACGTTTACATTTTCGTGTTCAGCAATTTAATAAAAAATAGTTGTTTTTAATGTTACAAAATTTTTTTTTTTATCGTAAAGTGTTATTAAACAACATATGCCATAATGGTAGCAGATAGCCGCACGAGAAAAGATAACACTGGTCAACAACATTTTTGGTGCATGAAATATTTAGTGCTCATTTACTAATTCGAGGTCGCTGATTTCGAATCTACCCTTAGTTTTTTTTTGTATCAGCTCTAGTGTTTGAGATACAGCTACTTCTGTTTTTTTTCCTTTCCATAGAGTTTCTTTACATTATTACACTACTACTAATGCTGTTTATGTTATTGAAAATCTGAAACATTAAATTCAAATAAAGAAATATAAATTATTTCCTAGATAACGTTTATGTTGAATTGTTGGTGCATAAACTAACTTACAGCGCGATGCATTAAATATTTATGGAATTTCAAAAAAAAACCTTTAATTTGAAATTAAAAGTTATTGAACTTATTAATCGAGATAAAAACTATCCTATCATTCAAGTTAGATCAAATTACATAGAATTTTTATTCTTATCGGGTTACGTACATATTTTTATGAAAGCGACAATTAGTACTTACCTGGTAAAATTATAAGGACACCAAGAACGTAGATGAGCCATGTCATAATGAGAAATGTTGAGTCATTGTAAACGTTATTTTCTTTTTGCTTATGTTGTTGTTGATGTTCATGTTTTTTTTGTTTACTTAAGCGTTTGGTTTTTGTTTTCACAGGGGCTTCTATTGTTTTTGTTGCTTTATTTTCTGTAGACTTTGTCTGTATGAAACTCATTGTTGCCACAACGGAAATAATGTTATTCTGCTTTGATAAATTTCGTTTTAATAATATTTTATTTTTATTTTTAAATTTGCTTTTTTATTAATAATTTTATTATTTTTCTCTTCTTAATCTTTTTCTATACTTCTGGTTGTTTTTATTGTAAATGAAAATGTAAGTCTTTTTTGTTCTTGTTGTTGATGGTGTTCTTTTATATACGTAAAAGAAATTATTAGGAATTATTTTTTAATTTGTGGAATAATTTTACCTCAACGGAAATAAACTTTAACTTAATAATTGTGTTAGTTAGAATAAATAAATAAAAAATATTGTACAATAGTTTAAAGAAATGTTTCCAGTTAGTGTATTTCCTTTGCCGAGACTCATTATGTATTCATTTATTGATTATCTATTACCTAACCGGATTGATGCTGTCCTGGCTTTTAATAACCCATAGGACCATGAATGTGATTGAGACAATTGAACATCCAACCAAACCCGACCACAAATTCATTAAGTTAACGAATCCTTACTATGGACGAAGACTTTAATAGTGGTTTCACACTGCGCATCCACATCCGCATTTATAGAAAGTGTTCACATTGCATTTTGAATTTCGGAACAGCTGTTTTTTGTTTTGGTTACACACACACGTGGAACTTTGGCTAAATTAAAACAAAAAAATCGTGAAAAATACGTGATTTAGAATATTTTGCAATGTATGCAGTTGCTTTTTTCATTCCTGCTACTTATTTTTTAAAATCTTTTAAAAAATGTTGGTGAGTAACAAAAACAAAGAAAAAGGAAATTGAAAATGACCTACGAAAAGGCAACAATTATAGTCGATTTAGACAGGCCCTGCATCACGATGATACGCTTTGGTGTTTAGACAAGCCATTTCGTATCATTTAAAACTGTTTTTTGTTTTGAATGTGCATAAGAAGAAGAGAACGTTTGTTGAATTGAGAGACAGTAAATAAGAAAAATAATAAAAAAACATTTTTAAAATGGAAAATATGTTATTTAAAAGAATTATTAATAATTGCAAGCACGCTGGTACGTTTAAATACAAATTTAAAACACAAAAAAAAAAGAAGACTGACAATATCTAACCGGAAATGGCGAAAAACTTGGCCACACTATCAGACATGTCCCACCCCTGGTCTGCATCAAAGACGCATCAATGCTTGATGCGACACAGACTCGCATCATACCCCTGAATGACGTCATTTTCTTTGTGGTTGTTGTCGATTGTGATGCGATTCATTGGTCGCATCATGAGAGACTCGCATCATCGCCCTGTCTAAAACGGCTATTACCCAGCAATGGGTAAGTAGAGTGGCCAATTTCACAAACAGCATTTTAGTTGCATTCTTATCGGATGTACATTTTCTACTACAACAACAACTACAAAATTACGTCATTATACTCTTCACGGGAGTGAATAGTATTATAAGTTTGTCATGCAGTTTGTAACACACAGAAGGAGACATTGCAGACCACATAAAGTATTTATATTTGTGATCAGCTCGATGAGACGAGTTGATTTAGCTATGTCCGTCTGTCCGTCTGACTGTCTGTATGTATGCAAACTAGTCCTTCAGTTTTTGAGCTAGAAAGATGAAATTGCACATAGGTTTCTTTTTATCATACGCAGCACATTTGTCGGAATCAGCCGAATCGGAGCTCTAGAGGGGGGGTACCTCCCATACAAACCACCCTTTAAATTAATGTTCTTGTTAGAAAAAGTTTTTTGGTTTTCAACGTATCGAACTGAAATTTGGGATCTATAAGTTTGTAATCCATAGCCATCTATCATTTAAATTTCATGATCCTAGGGCTACCAGGTGGGGTACCTCCCATACAAACCCCTTTAAATTAATGTTCTTGTTAGAAAAAGTTTTTTGTTTTTTAACGTATCGAACTGAAATTTGGACCCTATGATCCTACGGTTACGAGGAGTGGTACCTCCCATACAACCCCAAATTAAATGGCAAACTTTTAAAGAATAAATGTACAATAAAATTGCCACTCAAACTGATGTCATGCTAAAAATGGAAGGTTGGATGTAACCCGGAAGAGCGTGAAGAGTATTACATCTTTGGCATAGCCAATGATAGCCTTCTTTCTGGTTTTCCCTGTTGTTGTTGTTGACGAATGTAGCATTCAATGCAGCATTTGAGAAATTTACATTGGATGCTCAGTGTGAAATGGGTATAACAGCCACAGCGACATTATAAGTTTGAGTTTTAGTGAGCTCCGTGCACTGATGGTGCATGAGCCAACAGACACTTGTAATAGAAATAACGTTTATCCAAGCCCGCAACAATCAATTTCATAAAGTTTTAAGTTTTTGAAGTGAAACTTCTTTAGCGTCGTTGGGCAAAAATTTAGTATGAAATTTTCAGTGAAAAAATACAAAATGTTACGTTTTAAATTTCTGTATCTCATGAACCGCACTAAGTAGAGACTTGAAATTTTCACAGAATGTTTATTTCTATTCCCATATCCCCAACAAATAAAAGAAAAGTCTTAATAAAGAGATTACATTTCCACAGCAACAACATGTAGTTTGTGTGTATAAAAATGTTTATAACAACAACATGCAGGTAATCTGCATGTGTGTTGTACAAAAACAAGCGAATTTACGAAGAAAAGGGAACAAGAAACACACAGAAGCTCGCAGTGTATCTAATTTTTGTGCAAGAGGGAACAACAGAAGGCAAACGTAAACACATTGTTTAACACAACAACAACAACTACCCACGCCAAAGAAACCAAAAGCAAAATACGGCGGACAGATAGAAAGACAGACAGACTCATCGAGCTGATGAAGAATGTATGTATTTACTTTATGTGGTTTCTCTTTGTCTCCTTCTGTGTGTTATGCCAGCCACACATTATGCGATCGATTGTACGCTCAAGATCAAAAGTTTTTGATTTTCCATGCAATTGTGCCATGATCCGTCCCCGCACACGTTTCGAGTGTCCACAAGCTAAATGAAATTGTACAATCAGTCGCATAATATGTGGCAGGCATAACAAACTTCTTGACAAACTTATAATACTATTCAAGTAATAGAACGAGAGCTTGACAATTTTTCTATATGACCATCAGAGAGCAAAACATTTTCACTCCGTCGGTTTTTAAGAAGTTTCACTTCTATCATGTGTACGATGGCAGACGCACATTTTTTTTTTTGAGTTTGAAGTAATATTTAGTTTTAAGTGTGATCGTTTTAGTTAGCTTAATTATAAAAAGTATTGTTTCTCCCGTCATTCACTGCAGCGTCTTTCGTCGTTTAGTGTTCGTCCTACATTAACCCTGTTGCTCTCCTTCGTCGTTGCTTGTTGCTCACGTCGTTGCTTGTTGCAGTTTGTCCATGGTACAATAATACAAGGTAGCGTCAATTTGGCCTTTTACTCTTTCAAAAATTACTCACTCTTAATTGTTGACGTCATAATGCATTTAGTGTTGAACATAATAAAATTAATAAAATAATAATAAAAATAATAAAATTCTTCAATTTCTTTAATTTTCAATGCATTTTCAAATTATGTTCAATACTAAATGCATTATTTCAGCGTTCTATACATTTTATCACAAAATTGAGAACGACACTTAACTGTAAAAAATTGGCGCCATCTCTATTTCTTGCACCATGAAGTTCGTCGTTGCTCGATGCGGTTCGTCGATGCCGCTACCGTCATTGTTGTTGCTTACCTATTTGTTGTTCACTTCTTTGTTGTTAACATTGTAGTTGATCTCCACTTGAAGTTCACCTACCATCCCACATTCGGGCATCCTGACTTTGCATTCGTCTCGAATGCTTCGTCGTCGTCGTCTAATACCCACGGCTTCATTTACTCAGAATATGTTGAAGTGTCTTAAGGCCCATCACTTATGCCCACTTTTTTGACGTCAGAGGCGTTGTGACCTTTTATTTTCACAACTTCGAAGGGACCCAAAAACTTCGGCTTTAACTTGAGACCTGTGCCAAATTGTGTGCGTTTTATGGCAACTGAATCGCCAACGTTGTAGCTTCTAGCTTGCTTGCGTCGGAAATTGTAAGTATGCTTGCTATCGTTTTGAGGTTTGAGGATCTGTGTCTTAGCTTTAGCAAGTAACTCGTCTCGACCTTCACTAAAAGTGGAGATTAATTTTTTGTTGATAATTTCTCTTAATTGGTAATATTCGCGCGTTCGCATCTTTATGTCAACAAGTAACATAAACGGGGTGGTGTCTATGCTCCTGGAGAATGTTGAGTTTATTGCTTGCTGGACTTTACCCACATGTTTGTACCATTTGCAAGGTTCGTCGACGCTTAGTTTTGAAAGAACAGAAATGATGACCGCATTAAGTCTTCTACTTGCCCATTGACACGTGGTATTCCAGTCGTCGTTTTAATTATCTTGATGATCTCGTTATCGCAGTATGTGGTAAAGTCTTGCGATGTGAATGCAGACCCTTTATCTGATATGATGATATCCGGATTGCCGAAAACCAGACTTTGCTTGATGAGATTTGAAATCACTTCTTTTGCTGTCGTTGACTTCGTTGGATATAGCCAGCAAAATTTTGTAACGGCATCTATGACCAGAGAAATATGTTTATAATTCTAATGCGTCGACTCAAGCGAACCTAGATAGTCGATATAAAAAGTGTGTAAGGGTACATCTTCTTTTTGTAGCGGCTGAAGTAGACCTTCATGTTTGCCTCGTTTGCGGTTACCTAAAATGCATGGAATGCAGCAGTCAATATATATATGAATTTTTCGTCAAGCTGTTGAATGTAGTATTCTCGACGGATCAATTTTTTCGTCACTATTAGTTAGTCGTCGTCGATCAGTTTGTAAAGTATCCCACCTTTTATGAAGTAGTCCTTGTAGGTTTTGTCTGTATCACCTTTTATGTCTTTTTTAAAGTTGCAGTCTGTTATCAATTTGAAAGGAATGCCTAGCAAATACACTCTAAACTTCTGTACCGCTTCTATGACCGCCAGTATATCTAGCTAGTATTTTCGTTGTGAGTCAAACATCTTCTTGGTCATATAATATACTGGATGTAGTAAGTTGTCTTTAGGTGATTTTGCATCCAAACTGCTCCAAAACCATCTATCGATGCGACAGTGTGAACTTCTGTTTCGTAGGTCTGAGTGTATGTACTCAAAACTGGAATCTCGGTAAGAAGTTTCTTCAAGATGTTGACAGCGTTCTCCTCTGCTTTACGGAAGTAAAATTTGGTCTTTTTTTTGACCAGTTTCGCCAAAGGACCAGCTATAATTGCATAATTTGGTATGAATTTACGGAAATAGTTTGTCAATCCTAAAAAGCTTTCTAACTGTTTTATTGCTTGCGTCATTTTAAATTTATTTTTTCAGGTACAGGGTAAAATTTTCTGTTTTCGATTAAGTGTCCCAAGAATTGGATACGCGATTTCCGAAATTGACACTTCTTCAGATGAAGTTATAAACCATAAACCATGCATGATAACCTCTTTCAGATTATGCATAGCTTAGCAGGAATGATAACGTCATCGCTTTAAGGCAATGCTATACCCCTGTGTGTAAGATGTCGGAAATTGCGTTTATATGTCGTTGAAACACACCTGGCGGTTGAACAGTCTCAAAGGAACTCTTCGAAATTGATATTGTCTATACTGTGTGACAAAAGAAGTATATTTTCTAATTGCTTCAACGACTGGAACATGGAAAATACCCGTTTTTCAAATCGATTGTACTGAAAATGTTTGCTTCTTGTTGTCGGTCTAGTTGATCTTTTATTAGGGGTAATGGAAATCGGTCCTTCACCATTACTTTGTTAATACATCGAAAACAAAGAGTCTTGTTGAACCATCACGTTTTTTTTACAAGTACTACCATCTTTAAGCCACTCTTCGATTTCTTTTGATACTATGCTAGTTTCTGTAAAAGCCAGTCTTCATGGACGACAAAATATCGGTGATTCATCTTTTAACACGATTGTCATTTCGACGCTCGTCAATTTAGTTTGAGCTGCATTATAATTTAGTATCATGTTATAAACTTCTTTTTTCGCTGATGAACTTGCAGCATTACTAATCAAATTTGTTCTCGTTACTTACTGCGTCAATTTTCAACAAATGTGCATCAACGTCTTGTAGATCTTCATCGTTCGTTGTTTTCTGCACTCTCAAACCATCCCGGTTAAACGCTATATCTGTAAACTGGCAAAATTCTTCACCAAATATAAGTTTTATGTTCATACTAATGGTAGGTACGGCAAAAAAATCTAAATTATACTCTTCGTTATCAATGACAATTTCGTGCTTCAAACTTCCTTTCGGTTTGATTTTGTTAGCGCTGCTATCACCGCCAAAACTGATCAAAAACACATTGCTACTTTTTAATTTTGGCAGATTTAACTGATTATTAATATTTAACTATTATATAGCCTTTCTGCAGTGAGTAAAAAGTTGGGTTCTGTGAACACAAGCAGAACTCTGTGGTTAAGGTTGGATGCAGCTCGGAGGAGCGTGATGAGTATTGCATCTTTGGTATAGCCTTCTTTCTGGGTTTTCTTTAAACTCACTTAGGTTCTTTGATCCATACAATGTTGATTTGTTGTTGTTATTCCGTCAATCACATATTGTATTAAAGCATTGTCGTCCACTTCTCCACGCGAAGACATATCTCTCATTTTTTTAAATTATTCTTGCATATTCTCATCTTTCTTTAGCTTACGTTCACCTATTAGGTTATGTTTTTGTGCACTATTAACTTTTGACTTAAATTCACATAAAAGAGACTTCTCTAACGCACTCCAAGTGTTTAAACTTCTTTCACTTTGTACAAACAGTTTTGCTTTACCTTTCAGTGGTTTTTTAGCGAACACAAGTTTCTGAAAGTTATCCCATCCCATTACAGCAGCCTGTTCTTCGAATTCATTCACCCATATTTCCACTGGAATTACACCTATTCCGTCAAATGGTCGATTTGAATCCTCGATATCACGAAAGCTTAGCGCAAATCTGGGAGATCGCCAACGATCACACTTTTCGTGCCTATTCGTGTATATGCACAAATCAACGTTTTCCTCTAACGTATAAAAAGAATTATTTTTTTTTGTCATCGTCTTTTCTTTTAACAGTTCCTGCTGTTTTTTCACTATATTTTCTTTTGCGCGTCCGTCTTCGCTGTCGCTATCTTCTTCTTCGTCAGCTGTGGCGTCGTTGTGAATGTCGTTTAGCAAAGCACTTTTTTGTAAATTTTTAATACTGTGCAAAATTGTAGCTGATGCCCAGTACCATGCAAATTGTGACCAAATCGCGATTCGATAAATTGTTTTTTATGTACTCTTTCTTTCTCTCAAATTCTCTCAACTGCTGTCTGTTTCGTCTGTCGCCTTCTTCTTCGAATATATATTTGTGTAGCGCTCTCCCTCTTGCTTCGTCGTAAACTGTCACTTATTATACCATTTAGGCACGCCCTGTTTTTTCTTTTATTTAATGTAAATCTTACTTTATTTGTTTCTTTCTATTTTCTTCTGCTGCTGCTTCTTTTTTTTCTGTTGCTTCTTCTTTTGGTTGACTTTCTATTTCTTTTATATTTTTGATACATACAACACACAAAGAAATATTGTAAAACGCTTTTTCTTTATTTTAGACACACACTAAGAATTTTTGTTTTTTCAGCTCCCGGACGAGCCCCCAAAATGTAGGATTTGTTTATTTAATAGATTTATTTTATAAAGTTTTAAGTTTTATTTAGTTTTAAGTATGACCGTTTTAGTTGGCTTTATTATGAAAAGTATTGTTTTTCCCGCCATTAACTGCACTAACTCTGTTGCTCTCCTTCATCATCGCTTGATGGTCACGTCGTTGCTTGTTGCAGTTCGTCGTTGCTCGTCGCGGTTTGTCGTTGCCGCTACCGTCGTTGTAGTTGCTTACGTCTTTGTTGTTCACTTCTTTGTTGGTTGCTTCTTTATTGTTAACATTGTTGTTGATCTGCACCTGCAGATCACTACCATCTCACATAGTATGTATCTTGAATGTTTGTGCTTGCGAAACTTTATTTGATTTAACTGTGAACTTTTATTTATTATAAGGTAACCCGACCAGCGACACGGGAAGATGTCGTGGGGAACGGGTAGTGTATACCTGCGCCTCAAGAAACGTCACCCGAAGGATGGTAACGTCAACACGCTGGAAGCGGGAGAAGTAGAGAGGGATCTCGGACTCGAATCTGTGACCAACTCTACTGAAACCCTTCAGCTGCACGGGGAAGAAAAGATGGAGGGGACAGACGGAGTGTCGGCGACTACAGCTACACCCGTACAACGCATTGCTGAACCTGATGGGGAAAGTATTGCAAATAAACCTCCATCACAGTAAGGCGGCTTCGGCCGAGCTGCTCCTCACGTTAGAGGAAGGCAGCTATGACGTGGCCCTGATCCAAGAGCCCTGGCTATCCTCCGGGAACAAGGTCTCTGGATTGGGGTCGAAAAACTACAGAATTTTTCATGCTGCAATGGTAAGGAAGATTAGATCTGTCATCCTTGTAAAGAAAAATATTAACGCATATTTATTATCCAATCTTAGCACAGATGACCTGGCAGTGATTGTCGTAGAGGGGGACGATGGGCACAAACTCCTTGCCTCCTGCTACATGGCACACGACGCCGAGGCACCGCCCATGGAGCTACAAAATCTCATGGAGGAGGCCGGTCAACGTGGATGGAGGATAGTGGTAGGTGCAGACGCTAATTCGCACCACCCTCTATGGGGTAGTAAGGACATCAACCAACGTGGTGAGTACCTCTTTAACTATATATTACAGTATAATGTAAGTATAGCAAATAGGGGAAATATTCCAACTTATAAGGGTCCAACATCGGAGGATGTATTGGACATAACTCTCTTTTACGGTGACAATATGCAGATCTTGGATTGGAAGGTGCTTGAGCAACCCTCCTTCTCCGATCATAGTTATATAAGTTTCACTGTAGATATAAAGATCCCACTAAGAACGAATGACATATTTAGGAACCCTAGAAATACGAACTGGGGCCTATATGAGAACTTGTTAAAGGGATACTTAAGAAATGTTCCTCAGATCACTACTAGCAGCGACGTTGAGGCAGTGACAGAACTCATAACATCTAAAATCCTTCTAGCTTACCATAAATCCTGCCTGCCTACGAGACTTGGACGCAAATCCAAGCCCCCATGGTGGAATAAGGACGTTGGTAAGCAAAGACAGGAACTTAGAGAGTTCTTTAAGCTAGCCAAACTTGCTGATTGTGAAGAGTGCTGGAGAGAATATAAGACACTACTATCGCTATACAAAAAAGAGATAAGGAGAGCCAAGAGGAGATCCTGGCAGATCTTCTGTGGTAATTTGGACAAGACTTCTGAGGCGTCGAGACTTCGGAAAATACTTGCCAAGTCTCCTATAATCCCTTCACTAATCCGCAAAGACACAGGCGAATGGACCAAAGACGGAAAGGAAACGCTGGAAACTCTTATAGAAGCCCACTTTCCTGGCTGTACTGAGGTTTCAGACGCAACTGTAACGACACGGGGTGTAATCAATGAGGTATGTGAAGGCTTAATTACATCGGTTAGACTGGAATGGGCCTTAAAATCGTTTGAACCCTTTAAATCCCCGGGACCAGACGGCATCTTTCCTGCGCTCTTGCAAAAGGGTTGTGCTGTACTGACACCATGGCTTAAAGGAATCTTCAGGAATTGCCTGAGGTTTAATTATGTTCCGAAGAACTGGAGACTCTCAAGGGTTGTTTTCATACCAAAGCCAGGTAAGAGCAGCCACTTGTATCCAAAGGACTATCGGCCAATAAGCCTCACTTCATTCATACTAAAGACGTTTGAAAGACTATTGGACTCGTATATTAAGGAAAAGGTTTCACCGTATCTAATATCGAGAGACCAACACGCCTATACGAAAGGCAAGTCCACTGAGACTGCGCTTCATAAGGTCGTGATGCAGATAGAAAGGGCCATACAGTACGGAGAGTATGCCATAGGTGTCTTCCTTGACATATCAGGAGCCTTTAACAACGTTTCGACAGAAGCACTGTTAGAGGGTCTTGAATCAATTGACGCACATCCATCCATACGGCACTGGATCGGCAGTCTACTGAACTGCCGGACAGTGGTGGCTGAATGGGGTGCGACGAGTCTGGCAAGGAAGGCAAACAGAGGTACGCCTCAAGGGGGCGTAATCTCTCCGCTGCTTTGGACACTTGTAATGAATAAAATTCTTAATAAAATGCGAGGTGGAGGTGCAAGGTTAACTGCCTATGCAGATGACCTGGCCGTAATCATCTCAGGCAAGTGCCTTAGCTCAATGAGTCAAGTACTCGAGGGGGCACTTAAAGAAATTAAAGACTGGGCAAGCAATGTGGGACTGGATGTGAATCCAGACAAGACGGACTTAGTACTTTTTACAACAAAATACAAGATTCCGCACTGGCTCCCTCCTAAATTAGGAAACATTGTACTGGCACCAAAGATGTCTACAAAATATCTTGGAGTCATATTGGATAACAAACTGACGTGGAAGTTAAATGTGGAAGAAAGGGTGAGGAAAGCTCTCAATGCCTTTTACGCTTGCAGGAAAATGCTCGGAAAGACATGGGGTTTATCTTCCCGTCTAACATATTGGATGTACACGGCAGTGGTTAGACCTATATTACTCTATGGTATCTTGGTATGGTGGACAAGTGTCAACAAAAAGACATACGTCAAAAAGTTGGAGAAGGTACAGAGAATCGCAGGGCTTTGTATAACTGGTGCAATGCGCACCACCCCTACAACAGCACTTGATAGAATACTCGACCTTCAACCTATAGGCTTGGCAGCGAAGAACACTGCAAAGAAGTCTGCGCTAAGACTAAAGGTAACAGGACAGTTGATACAGAGGCCTTATGGTCACAGTAAGATACATGAAGGTTTAAACAATAGCTCGGACTATGTTATTCCCCAGGCCAACTTCAATGGAAGGCCTAGTGTCGTAATAGAACATAATGGGTGGCAAAGGGGACTCCAGTTTGGCGGTCATACTTGCAACCTGTTTACAGACGGATCTAAAATGACAGAGGGAGTGGGGGCTGCAGTATTCTGCTCAGAGCTTGACCTTAAACGGTCATATAAGCTTCCAGACTACTGCAGCGTGTTTCAGGCTGAGATTTATGCGGCTACAAAAGCTGCAGAATTAGCAGCCGAGCTAACTTCCTCTAAACTCCCAAATAAACATATTCATCGACAGCCAAGCAGCCATAAAGGCAATAGCGGCGGTGATGACGAAATCGTACTGTGTTCAAAGATGTAGAACCAAAATCGACGAACTCTGTTTGGACAGACGAGTCACCATCTTTTGGGTACCGGGACATAAAGGAATTGAAGGGAACGAAGAAGCAGACGCACTCGCTAAAGCTGGCGCTAGCCAAGCTGAGGTAAGTGCGTCATACTTACGTCCCTCTCTGTCCACGTTAAAAACAGAAATAGACGAAGCAACGATTCAGGAGGCGAAAGAATGTGGAATGGCACACTCTCTTGCAGAACCGCAAAAATCATGCTTCGCTCTGTTAATAATAAGACTACCAACTACATCTTAGCTCTCCCAAGAGAGGATTGCAAGTTATTAGCTGGAATACTCACGGGACACTGTTTAACACCTTCCCACGCAGCCAAATTGGGCTTGATACAGAGTGATGCATGTACATCATGCCACGAGGTAAATGCTAGGGGAACTCTAGAACACCTACTTTGCCAATGTCCAGCTCTCAACAGATCACGCTTTAGCTGTCTCGGATCTGTGTCTTTCCTCTCCTTGGAAAGTATCGCGGATCAGAAAAGTAGCAGTTTGTTAAAGCTCGCAAAAAAGTGCATAAAAAACAGCATTTAAAGAGTCTCCATACTTCTTCTTGGCAACACAAAGGACCATTATTGGTCTATGTGAGATCTCTTGATCAGCCAAGCAAACCTAACCTAACCTAAGGTAACCCGAAAAACGATGTTTTGCCTCTCTTTCCTAAAAAATACCGATATGTATCTTGTATGGTTTGCACCAGTGCACTAAAAATGCACCTGGAAAAAATTAAACAAAAGAATTTAAAAAAATCAGTGAATTGGGAGTTGGACTCGCACACGAAGGGTTTTATTATAATCACCGCACAAGGTCTTAACACTATGTATGCAAATTCGTTGGACGGAAATCTTGTACCTCTGTCTGAAGTAATACACAATTAATTTGTTTTTGTCGGAAAAGCGAAATATTGCCCAAAAGAATGCTACAAAAAAATTAAACAAAATGAGAAACAAAAGATAATAAGAACATTAATTTGAATTTCAGTTTGTATGTGAGGTAGCACTCTTGGTAATCATTGGATTTTGAATTTTACACTGTTCGTAAATATTGGTCACACACTTATAGTGTCCAAATTTCAGTTTGATAAGTCAGAACTCAAAAAGAAGTTTAAATTATAAGAATCCTAGGATTCCTTATAAGGGTACCTTCCATACAAACCCAAGTTCAAATCAATGTTCTTATTAGAAAAACTTTTTTGTGTTTTTTGTCTTATCGAACTAAAATTTGGACACTATCAGCTATGGAAATCTCTTTCGCCTCAATTTCAACACAATTCCTAATCACTGTGTCATAGCATTCTTCTTCTGGCGAATTGAAATCGCCCATTTTTAGACCCGTTTTGGTTAAATTCCCTTATATATTGTTATAAAATTTAAAAAACTACCAACAATTGTGGTTAACTGTTTTCCACTGTAATCTGCATTTAATGAATTCAACATTTCTGTTGTGTTTAGTAAAAATTTGCATTTTACAAAACAACAAGCAATGCTGGATATGCCAAATTGCTCACATATAATTTTTGTCATTTTCGAAGATTCGAATTTGTTTGAACTTTAATTTGTTGAAATTTTAAAGTAAAGTACAAATGTTAATAATAAATGTGTGATTTATTAAATTTGTTTTAAAAATATGTGGAACGTGATTAGTTTATATTATGTACGTGTTAGAGAGTGCACCAAGTAAAAGAAGAAGGGTACAATTGCAAAAAAAAAAAGCGCGTGTGCCGTCGTAGACGTGATAGAAGTGAAACTTCTTAAAAACACAGTGTTCATCTCAAAACGATTACAACCTTATATTTAATATTCTTTGTGAGTACTCAGTTAAGACCAAAAATATTCTGTTTTGAATTATTTTATTCAATATTTACTGGTTCGTTGGTTGGTGGTTCAATTGATATTACTGCTATTAATGGCTTGTGATAGCTAAAATATGTGATATATGCCCGTGATTCGATATTTTCGATATAACGTGAAAAAATTGTACAATTTCATTTAGCTTGTGGACACTCGCAACGTGTGCGGAGACGGATCATGGCACGATTGCATGGAAAATCAAAAACTTTTGATCTTGATCGCATAATGTGTGGCTGGCAAAACACACAGAAGGAGACAAAGAGATACCACATAAAGTAAATACATACATTCTTCATCAGCTCGATAAGTCTGTCTGTCATTCTATCTGTCTGTTATTCTGTCTATCTGTCCGTCTGTATATTGCTTTTGGTTTCTTTAGCGTGGGTAGTTCTTGTTGTTGTGTTAAACAATGTGTTTACGTTTGCCGTCTGTTGTTCCCTCTTGCACAAAAATTAGATAAACTGCAAGCTTCTGTGTGTTTCTTGTTCTCTTTTCTTCGTACATTCGCTTGTTTTTGTACAACACACATGTATGTTGTTGTTATAAACATTTTTATACACATGAACTGCATGTTGTTGTTGTGGAAATGTAATCTCTTTATAAAGACTTTTCTGGCGGATTTTCCAAAAATTTGTTGGGGATATGGGACTAGAAATACACATTCTATCAAGTCTCTACTTAGTGCTGTTCATGAGATACAGAAATCTCAAAACGTAACATTTTGTATTTTTTCACTGAAAATTTCATACTAAATTTTTGCCCAACGCCGCTAAAGAAGTTTCACTTCAAAAGTACAATTTTTTTTACAAAATTTAAGTATTTAAGTTAACTCGATGCGATTATAAATAATGTGTTATACAAATAGTGGAAAACATAGAACAGTGGACTTATTCGAGTATTTTGGTCAACAAATAATTGAATTAAATGTATATTTTGAATTTGTATGTTTGCTAATTAAACGAAACGAAAAGTTTTGATATTTGCATTGGTGAAAGGTGGTATGTCTGCATATTGTGTTCGTGCTTGTAAATTAGATGTGTGCTTGATGGCAAAAAAATCGCGACAGGTAGTATCGCTACACTACCGTAATTGTCTTTGCGTGAAAACGTTTTTCATGAACCATTATTATTAAAGGAAAGTCGAAAGTCCAGATTTTTTCAATATTAGTCTTTATATGTACTTGCAATATGTGTTAGGTCAACTAATACAGTAATTTGTAATCTGTAGAAATTAGTAGTAGTTCAATTGTCGGATATCGATTCTGTTCATAACATGTGTTTACATGTACGTATCAACCAAATAGTGTTTTTGAGTGAAAAAATACAGATTGTAACGTTTTCGGATTCTGTATCTCATGAACCGCACTAGAAAGACACTTGAAATTTTCACAGCATGTGTATTTCTATTGTCGTATCCCCAACAAATAATAAAATTATTGGAAAACCCACCGGAAATGTCTCAAAAAAGAGATTATATTTCCACAACAACAACATGCAGTTTGTGTGTATAAAAATGTTTGCAAGCAAACAGATCGTTTGTTGTACAAAAACAAGCGAATATGCGATGAAAAGTGAACGAAAAACACACAGAAGCTCGCAGTTGATCTAATTTTTCGCCAAGAGGGGATAGACGGCAAACGAATACACAACAACAACAATTAAACACGCCAAAGAAAACAAAAACAACATACAGACGGATAGACAGATGGACAGACTGAAAGACAGACATAGGTTAATTCACTGGACAGAATATTTTGTATGCAAATGTTGTATTGTATATTTGTTTTGAGATGATCTCTCTTTCTCTCTCTTTCTGTGTCTATTTTTAAGAAGTTTCACTTCTATCACGTGTACGATGGCACACATGCAATTTTTTTTTTATTCTTTGTGCGTCAATATTCAATCAATTTTCTTTTAGTATTGCGCAATATACTATAAAGTTTGTTTTGCATAAATGAAAGTAAAGATGTTTAAATCAGTTATACCAAGAATAAGAAACGCAAACAAGCATCGTTTGCTTCAGAATGATGAAACCGATTAAAAAAAAAAAAGGGTAATTGGCTGTCAGATGTAATTTAATTACTTAAATTTATTGGATTTAACACAGGGTAATGATCGGAGAAAAATTATATTTAAGGTTTGCATGTCATTTGCTTTTACTAAAATATTAAGTATTTATGACACATTTATTTAAATTAAATCAGAGAGGTAATTCAAGTTTTTATTTTTAACGTAACAAATAAGTAAAAGAACGTAAGAATTTTTGAAGTGAAACTACTTTAGCGAGATGTAAGTCCAAAAAAAGAGTTACAGTAATCAAAATGATTGTTTATGCATGAGTAAGAGAGAGATAAAAGAAATTTACTGATATGTGTTTACTTTACGAAGAGCGTACGAACAAGTGACCGAATAACCGACCACCAGCCGAAGATGCTTTTCTGTCTCTCTCCCTTCGTGTGTGCCGTAGTTGTTGTTGCGAGTGAACATACAAAAGAACTCTCTAACTCAATTTGCGTTTGTCGAGAAAGGAAGTGCGCGGGTCGTTGCTGTTGTCTGGTTTTGCGCACAACTTATCAACAACAATACACCCATCAACAGTCACTAGGCGTTGCTCAAGCTACAGTGGGGGTCACAGGTGGCGGATAGTGGACGACTTACAGATATGTAGGTTAGCTGCGAATATTTAATAAGCAGTCCCCGACCAATGAGCGGCGAGAATGGAAGAGGTAGCTTAAAAGCCACTTCGGACCCTGGTCAGGGAGTGTGCATTGGACGCAGTTTAGTAGACTGCGTTGCCCCGGGCGAGCACCAGTCCATCCGTGTATTCCGGGACTGGTAAAGCGTAGGTCAGTCCCCAGGGAACTGAGGAAGGGACCATGTCCCAAGGGTATACCCGTTCCTGACTAGTACGGCCCCGCCCCCTGCACACGATACGCTGGCAAACACAAACAGAATGCCAAATAAAGGAAATTCTTTTACCATGACGACGGCCAACTTGGTCGCTGTGGTGAACGATGCTGCAAGTTCGGAACCAACAGGCGATATGGCGTTCAGGAGAAGCGGGAAGGTGGTCCGCTCTCCCCCACAGTCAAGCAGTAAGACTCATCGATCGCCGAAAGCCATCCTGGCTACTACCAGCAAGGATGCGACGAGCCACTCGTGCTCGATAAAACCAGGAGTTTAGTATAACTCTTTCCACAAGCTCGGCGTGAAAATAAGGAGCTTAGTGGACATGCTGGAGGAGAAGGGGTCGGATGGAAAGCCAAGACGCTCCATAAACCAAAGCATGCGTGATACGATCGATAGTATCAAAGCACTCTATAAGCTTTCAGCTATCGATCAGAAGGGCGACCAGGCGAAGAGGGTCATAAGGACAAAAAGCTCTTCGCAGACGTCGCCCTGGTTGAAACCTTCCGCAAAGGGTAAAATAAGTCCCAAGAGGCAACTGGAGACTCCCCCAACCAAGCGATATGTTGCAGCGAAGAAACCACCAATTGGTTCTAAGGAGAGCAAACCCGTGGCTACAGTTGGCAAAGCGAATGTTGACTCTCCCAAGTCAACAAAACATAAGTGGACTAAAGTGCCGGGAAAGAGCAAAAAGGCAAATGGCCTTAGGTCCAAGCCGGACGCTCTCATTATCTCTGGTACCGAAAGCTCCACATATGCAGATATTCTGCGGAAGATACGCAGCGACCCGGTCTTGCAGAAACTAGGCGAAAATGTGAAGAGAGTCCGACGCACCACCAAAAGCGAGCTGCTACTTGAACTCAAACGGGGCACAGAGCAGAGTACGGTGGACTATCAGACAGTGGTGGAACAAACGCTAGACTATGCTGTAAAAGTTTTGGCGAAAACGAACGTGGTCACAATCCAGCTCAGGGATCTGGATGAGATTACATCTCCCGGCGAAGTGTGCGACGCCCTGCAAAAAAAACCGTCCGAATGAGTCGCTGGTTCGGAACATACGGAATATACGTCGCGGCACACAGACTGCATACATCACGTTGCCAATCGCTGACGCAAAGAAGGTGCTGAGCTCCCAACGAGTCCGCATCTGTTGGGTATCTTGCAGAGTGCAGGATTGTGCATCTCCAACAAGATGCTTCAAGTGCTGGGGCTACAACCACAGAGCGCAGGACTGCAAAGAGGAAGCAGACCGCAGTAATCTCTGTAGGAGGTGTGGGCAAGAGGGTCATCAAGCAGTACAATGCAAAATGTGTGCTATGCAGTGGGGACCATGCAGCTCTGCCCGCTGTTCGGTTCTTCCAAGGGCAGTTACGGTTAAGGAAGTAAGAGGGCGATGAAAATCGCCCAATTAAACCTTAACCACTGTGCCGCAGCTCAAGACCTGCTGCACCAAACGGTGCTCGAGCAATACTTAGACCTGGTCCTTCTAAGTGAACAGTACCGCAACGTGGAGGGACACAAATGGATTTCGGATGCATCCTGCAAATCCGCCATATGGGTTACGGACGGGTAGATGCCGCAAAGTAGGCCAGTTACTCCTCATGCCGGTTTCACATGGGCTAAAGTAAATAGTATTTACTTCTTCTCATGTTACGCGCCGCCAAGCCTGGAGCTTATTCAGTTTGAATGGCTAATGGCGGAACTGGTGACGGAAGCAAGAACGAGGACGCCGTTCATCATCGCAGGAGACTTCAATGCGTGGTCTACAATGTGGGGTAGCAGGTTCACGAATCAGCGAGGCAGAGTCTTGATGGAGTGCCTAGCCACACTCAACGTCGAACTTTTGAACGATGGGCAGTTCACTTTCGAGGCAGGTGATAGACGTTCAGTCATGGACCTTACGTTTGCGCATTGTTCCATTGCGCGCCACACAACATGGAGCATCGGTGACTTTTATACAAACAGTGATCATCGAGCCATCGTGATTAAGATTGCGCTGCATACCGCAACCAGATGTCAGTTTCACTCTGCTAGAGGATGGAGAGATCGACTTTTCGATGAGGACATCTTTCTACAAATCTGGGAAAGCACCTCAACTGTGACTGATGACGCGAACGGTATGGTAGAAAGCATCACTAAGCGGATTTCCATAGCTTGTGATGCCTCGATGCCTAGGAAAGCTCGGGTACCTGCGCGAAAGGCAGCCTACTGGTGGAACGACGAAATCGCCGAGCTTAGGAGTCGCTGCATCCGGGCGCGCAGGTTGGCGCAACGTGCCAGAACATCTCCTGGTTGGGAAGAACTGCAAGGGAAATTTAAAAGGCTAAGGCATCTCCTGAGGAAGGCCATACGGACCAGCAAAGATTCCTGCTTCAAAGCACTGCGAGACAGCTCCGATACTGATCCGTGGGGAAAGGCCTACAAAATCGTGATGAGCTCGGTAAAAGGACCACAGCCCCCACAGCCATCAGGCCCAGCACTGATGGACAACGTGGTCGCGGCACTTTTCCCTGAGGGGGATACACTGGAGCCCACTGAATTGTCCACAGACCTTGCCGAATTCCCGTTGTTTACCACGGAGGAGGTGCTGCAAGCTCTGAACAGGTTGGGAGATAAAAAAGCGCCGGGACCTGATGGTATCCCAAATGTAGCGCTAAAGGCAGCAGTGAAAGCAGATGTTGCGACCTTCGCAAAAATGTACTCCGCATGTCTTGTCGAAGGTATCTTTCCGACCATCTGGAAAAGACAGAGGCTAGTCTTGTTGCTAAAGCCAAAAAAGCAAACGGACCATCCATCTGCGTACCGGCCGCTCTGCATGCTTGACTCGCAGGGCAAGATACTGAAAAGCATCATCGTCGGACGACTGCAAGACACGCTAGATAGGCCGAACGCCTTATCCGACTTTCAGTTTGGATTCCGCCGTGGAAAATCCACGGTTGATGCAATCCAAGCAGTGATGGATATCGCGCGCAGAGCAACGAGTGGAACTAGATGGAGAGGAGGCGACAAGGAATACTGTGCGGTAGTGACCCTGGACGGCAAAAATGCCTTCAACATGGCGAGCTGGCCGCGGATTATGCAAGCACTTAGAGCGCTTGGCGTGCCGAGGTACTTAATGCGGATCATCGAAAATTATTTCGCTGATAGAGTACTGCTGTATGACACCGATGATGGCCGGAAGGAGTACAGGGTCACAAGGGGCGTGCCTAAGGTTCGGTCCTAGGTCCCACCTTGTGGAACGTAATGTATGACGGAGTTCTCAAGACGAACCTCCCCACAGGCAACGCTGATTGGATATGCTGACGACATTGCCCTGGTAGTCGTGGGTAAAACGATCGAGCGAATACAAACTAGTTGCTGTGAAGCCACGGCCAGTGTCATGAGCTGGCTCAGGGAAGCCCACTTGGAATTAGCAGTTGAGAAAACAGAAGCTGTTCTCCTGTTTACCCGGAAAGTGAGGGAAACATTCTCGTTTCGGATAGGTGACTGCCTCATAACCTCCCAGTCATCCCTCAAGTACCTGGGAGTGCTTGACACTCGGCTGTCCTTTAAGGAGCATCTAGTAGCCAAAAAACTGGGTATCGAACCTATGACGCATTATTGTGCATATACTGAACCGACGATTTAGCACGCTTGACCAACGCCTACTATTGTCTGAAGTGGTCTTAGAAGCGAGAAAACGTTTTTTGAGGTATTTAATTTAATTTTTGTATGGTTTACATTTGTCAGAAAAAACGAGACAACAAACATTTTTATACTCTTCAAGCTCTAAAAAAGGTATAATGCACACATATACACACACAGACAAAAAAAAAAAAATGAGGAGACCATTCATACAACCACAAAAATTGAAATATTGCTTGCACACATACAAAAAACAGCAAAAATTCACTCATACACTCTCAAAAAAGTCACACGGTGTTATGAATTTTCGTTTCATACATTCTTTTGCAATTTCAGTAAGCCGCGTAAAAGAACTTCGTTCCAAAAATTAAAGAAAAATTAACTATCTTTACGAAATTTGTAAATGACGCGATCATTGAAAATGCCCATACACACACTCACACATACGCCTGAACTTATATCTTCTTTGACTATTTCATTTTTCTATTTTCCAAACACCCGCACCCCAAACCTTGCAATTCTTTACAGGCACGCAATGCTTGACCATACACATACTCACATATACACCTAACTTATGCCTGCTTTGACTATTTCATTCTTTCATTCTTCCTCTTCTTCCCCTTGCACGTCACACATTTTATGACACTGTTCGTATCCAATTTTTTAATTTTTTCTGAATAATAATAATACAAAAAGTAAAAATATTCCACCTTCCCGGCGAATTTTTCAAAAATTTTCTTTCCCATTTTTCTAATTGACCTACAGCAAACATAACAAAAGAAAAATCAGCAAAATAGGGTAGACCTTCCTCAAGCAATACGCTTAGAAAGAAGGAATTTTCTTGTAGTTATTCAGATTTTAATACAAAAATCGAATATTCGCACTTTCCAGGTGGATTTTCCAAAAAAAATTAGCCAAATAGGTCAAACTCTTCCCAAGCAATACGCTTTCAAAAGAAAAGTGAATTTTCCATTTTAGTCACCTCTTTGAACACCCCTTCCCCCTTTGTTGACATAAGCGCACCATGACAAAATTATACAAATTACGTGGCGCTACGACATTTGAGTCACGAGATATATTAAAAACAGAGGCGACAATTTTCGAAAAGAGTGGCTTATTATTTGTGGCATGTATATCCAATTTAAAAACGTTTTCACGTTAAACGACGATCGAATCATTAATGCTCAATATAAATTGAGTGAAATAGAAAGCGACAACGAAAGAATTCGAGTGAATTTGTGCACTCACGTCAGACTCAGTCGCACAACATTCACACAAAAATGCATAAATTGAATTAGTGAGAATGAGAGGTTGTTTCGAATTAATTCGAATGCCTTCATTTTTGTTCGTAAGATCATAGGGTTGTTGTTGTTTTGCAGTGCGTAAGGAAAAAGAAGAAAGAAAACAACAAAAACAACATATGTAGTACGCATATACATATACACAACTACTTACAGACTCGTCTGCGTGGAAACGAGGGTGCAGCTGCAAGGTTATATTGTTGATTGGCTTTAATCTGGCGGAGACCAGCACATTCCTTGTGGGTACAACCCAAGTAGCTCGAAGCCTCCGCGTGGCGCTTCTGGACGATGACCAATCTGACATCCATCAGTTGGTAAGTTGAGGCGAGAAGGCGGAAAAGTCCAGGCGGGACGTTTCCCAGAATGGGCGGCTTCCTGGTCAGCGTCTGTCCCCATGTCAGGGGCGGCTGTATTAGAAGGTAAACGGCTATAGGTAGGATCCTAGACAGAAAAGCAAAAATGGAAGTACCAAAAAATGCGACTATTACAGTGCAAGGTGTCGGAAGCCTAGTACCGGCGGCTATGGTGGGTGAGAAATCGGGCACCAAGTCGTCGAGATCCTATGACCGCATTGAAGCAGGAGTGGCCAACTAGGCTGCTGGATCATCAAATACTACAAGTTCAGACCTTCTAGCTGTTCCGGACCCTTTTAGGAAGAGCACGAAGACGCCGCGTTCTCGATGGAGACAGAGCAGGCAACGGGTCGAAAGGCAGTACCGCCAACCGTGGAGGAAGAGAATAGCGATGTAGATATTCTGAAATCAGCCGGGCCTTCCACTCCATATCTACTTAGCCCCCAATCCAAGAGGCGAAACGTAACCGAGGGTGGAGCTGACTCCTTCAAAAATATCGGTTGTAAGATAGAAGAGTTGGTCGCAATGCTGGGCAATAGCAAAATAAGATCGATCCATCAGCTTATGAGGGATACAATCGATAGCATTAGCGGACCCTATCTCTTGGCAGTACAGGAGATATCCGATGATGGTGAAACTGCTCCATGGGAAAAAAAAGGAGAGTTTTACGCAGACAACACCAAGCTTATGTGCAGCGAGCGCTCGTAGGTCGTCGCTGATGTCGGGTGAACCACCCCAAAAGCGCCATCCTGGCAAAACGGGGCTCCCACCTTGTCCACGTGTAAAGAATAAACTAACGAAGGTATTGGTGCTACCTAGTCGTCAAACGGGAGTAGATTGTATCGGCGTGGGGAAAAAGCAACCCACTTCAAAAATAGGGCAAAGCGCACCTAAGGCGCCGCAGCTTGACCAAGGGCATACGATTGGGAAAGCAAAAAAGAAAAACGTGCAAATTGCTGGGTTCAGGAAGCATATAAAACCGGATGCTTTGGTTATCCATCGTCATGAGGATAATCTTGAAAAGGATGAAAGCCGACCCGAATTGTGGTGGCCTTACGGAGTCGGTGCATAGGATTCGCAGAACGCATAATGGTGACCTTTTGCTAGAGCTAAAGACGAAAAGTCCGGAAACAGAAGAGCTAAGGGTTATGGTCAGTGGCACCCTAGGGCAAGATGCGCCTGTCAGATCTCTGAGCCAAAAAAGAAGATACCGACGGTGTTGCTGCAATATGGGCGTGTGGTTTATACGCATTCGAGCATGGTGGTACCCGTGCTGCTACCTTTCGAAAATCGGAGGCATACACTTCTTCAGCTGTTATGGACGCCCTGGTATGACAGCTTTAGGCTTCGAACTGGTGACGGAAGCCTGTGGTAGATCTCCAGCGATAATCGAAGGAGACCTCAATGGTTGGTCAACGGAGTGGGAAAGCAGATCTACCAACGCAAGGAGCCAAACGCATCTGGAAGCTGTGGCAAGCCACGACATAATTCTGCTCAACAGGGGTTCTACGGCCACATTTAGGAAAGCGGGCAGAGAGTCAGTCATAGACATAACCTTTGCAACTAGCAGCGTAGAAACAAACACGAGGTGGGTGGTTAGTGAAGGATACACCTATAGCGATCATCAGGCCATTCTGATCGACATAGCCGAGGTTCTAGAGTTGGGCAGCAACCTATAACTGGGCCTAAGTGGAAAGACTCATTGTGTGACAAGGAAATGTTCCTGGAAGTATTCCGAACACAAGAACTCGGCATGGGCTCTTCCAATCAGTTGGCGGACAGACTGTCAAACATGCTGCCCATAGCCTGTGACGCCGCTATGCCTAGAAGAATCCAGGTAAGACGCAGACCAGCATGCTACTGGTGGAATAGCGAACTAGGAGAGCTACGATCGGCTTGTCTTCGCGCACAGCGACTCATGCCGCGTTCTAGCTGTGAAAATTTTCAACAGTGGCTAGATGAGTTCAGAACGTCCAGACTCGCTTTCCAAAAGGCAGTCAAGTCCAGAAAGCGGGCATGCCTAAAACAGCTTCTCGTGGAGTGTGACATAAATAATTGGGGCACGGTGTAAAGGATGGTAATGTCGAGAGTGAAAGGTTGTAGAGTATCACAACCCACTTGTCCAGTTATGCTCGAGAATATTATCAGAAAACTCTTCCCGACAGTGACCTCAGTACTAGTCTGAGCTCTCTGGATGGTATTGAGGATGTTAGATCCGAGGAACTGTCCCGAGCTTGCGCTAAAATTCAGGATGGGAAGACTCCGGGTCTTGATAGAGTGCCGAATAAAGTCCTGAAAGCAGCTATTTCGAGTGTTCCAAGTGTATTTATGCAGGTTTTGAACCAATGCCTTCACGACGGAGTATTCCCCAGAAGATGGCGGCATCAGAAACAGGTCCTCATACCAAACGCTGGTAAGCCACCCAACCAGGCGTCGTCCTATAGATCGATTTGTTTGTTGGATACTGTGGGCAAAGTCTTGGAGAAGATTGTCTGCAACAGACTTGAACAAATTGTGAGCGAGAGTGGCACTCTCTTTGAAAACCAGTTTGGCTTTTTTTTGGGTCGCTCGACAGTTGACGCGATAATTAAAGTGGTTGGTATTGCAAGACAGGCAATACAGGGTGAAAGATGGCTCTATGGTGATAAAGATTACTGCGCAATCGTCACGTTGGACTTGAAGAAAGCATTTAACTCTGCTAACCGGCTGCATATTAAAAGGTCCGTCCGTAGAACGGGAGTGCCAAAGTACCTCCAAAACATGATCAAGTCCTACTTTTCAGAGAGGCACATGCACTTTGAAAGCGAAGATGGAAATAAAACCCACAGAGTTACTGCGGGAGTTCTTCAGGGTTCGGCGCTGGGCCCGCTCCTTTGGTACTCTATTTATGACCAGGTTCTGCGGTTGCAGCTTCCCGAAAATTGCACTTCGGTAGGTTTTGCGGTTGATCTGTGTCTGATAATAACGGGCAAGGAGGTAAGGAACATAGAGCAATCTGAAAACACTGCTATTTTTGTGGTTACAGCATGGTTTAGATCTTCGAAACTGTCCTTAGCAGAGCAGAAGACGGAGTTCGTTCTGATCACCAGTGGGAAGCGTATGGAGTTCTGCTCCGTACGAGTTGACGAGCATGAAGTACGGTCCAAGAAGGCTATAAGGTACCTAGGTGTAATGCTGGATAGCAGGCTATCATACAAAGAGAACCTGCTGTACGTGAAGGATAACCACCTATACGCTGGCAGCGCTGAGAACGGTATCGGGTTTTCGACCAATCTCAGATGATGCGGCATTGGTACTAGCGGAGATGATTCCCATAGACATATTGGCAGATGAAATGCGCAGACTCTATGAGACGTGTCATGGGCGTCCATAACGACGCTAGAAGGCGGGAGCGGCAAGCCTCAACATTGCTTTGGCAGCGGAGATGGCAGAACGCTGACAAGGGTACATGGACTTTCAGGCTTATCCCGGACATTGAAAAATGGCTGAGTAGGAAGAGCGGGAAAACCAACTACAAGGTGCCAACTGTGTGACGAACCGGAGGACGCTGAGCACATAATTTTCCAATGGCTAGAGCTACGTCCTCTAGAGAAGGCTACACAAAATATGCTGATAATTCACTACCAATACAAAAAAAAAAAAAAAGACTCGTCTGCGTCTTTTCTCCACTCATTTTCTTATACGACTGTGCGCTTCACTCAAATCAAACGAAAATTCGAATTAATTCGGGTGTGTTTGACTATGCTGCAGTTTCATTCATTTCGTATCTCGCTCTCCCTCAATTCAATTCAACTCAATTCTACTTCATTCTATTGGACTTAAGTTGTGAGCGAAGCCACGCAGCTGCCTTTTGTAAATGCAAGAAAACAAGAAAAAGAAGGAGAATAGTAAACAAAACAAGTGAACAGAAAAAATGTAAGCATAATTATTTGATTATTTTTGTACAATTTAAAATGATAAATCAATTCTTTCTTTCAGAACCAGAATATTTTGACAACAGACCTACACAAAAACCAGAAAGAAGGCTATGATTGGCTATACCGAAAATCTAATGCTCTTCACGCTCCTCCGGGTTGAATCCAACGTTCCTTTCTTAGCATCACTATATTCTCTCTGTTAACGATTGAGCATCAACCAAAGACACAGTTTGAGTATAAAATATGAGCATAGATTGGCATTGTATTTTTATTGTACTTTTACTCACATGGCTAATATGCAATATGCAATAATCATGGCATTTACACTCAAGTACTCTTTATGGTTCAAAAATTTACTTTCCCTTTCACTCGGTTTGGCAATTTTTATGTAGGTACCATCAATGCACCCAATGACGGCAGGAATTCCATATTTTGTATAGAAATGGCGTTTTGATGCAGACATCTCTTCATCGCTTTGGTTTAAGTTGGTAAGGTTTTAAGGTTTTCTCTCCAACAGTGAATTATTTCCCACAATATTTTGCGCACTGCAACGTAGCGCTGTAGCCAGTTGCAAAATTGGTGGCCATGTTGTTTTTACAATATCCTCCTTTATTATATTGTATATCATAATGAACGTACCTTTGTCCATGCGGTAGTTGTATAGAAAGCTTGTGGAAAATATACGTAAGTAAAATAACAAATAATTCTTACGTAGCGTCTGAAAATGAGAGACGGTTTGATAAACATCTAAGGCGCCTACGCGCAGCATTTTTCCATAGTTAACAGCCGTTTCCTATCCATCTCAAGCGCAATAGCCCTTGCAAGTGGTATTTTTCTTTTTATAATTTATTTTTTTTAAATTATTTATGTTTGTTATAACTGACATGTTTTCCACGAAACGCAAACAAAAAGCGGTCAGCTGTTGATTCGAACATCTATGTTTGAAAAATAAAATGTCGTGTTCTATGACACCGATGGTTTCTTTTGGAGATTTAGAAAAAAAAAAACGTTTGCGAAACCGTTGGCGAATTCCATGACACGGATGCATATGTGTCTGAAGTTATGTAAAAATTATTTTTTTTTATCGCAAAAGTGTAATATTTAAACATCGCCCAAGAGTATGCTCCAAAAAAATTAACCAAAATGAGAAACAAAAGAGAATAAGAACATGAATTTGAATTTGGGTTTGTTTGGGAGGAACCCTTCCTAATTATTCTTAGATCATGAAATTTACATGGTTGGTAATAATGGCGTCCAAATTTGAGTTTGATAAGACAGAAAAAAAAAACAAAATGCTACTATGAACATTAATTTAAATTTGGGCTTGTAAGGGAGGTACCACTTTTAGGAATCGTATGATCTTAAATTTTACGCGGTTCGTGAATATTGGTCACACACTTATTTTTCCACGTACGCATGTTGTTGTTGCTGTTCTATAAGTGCATTTTGTTAACTTCACTGCACATGTATTAATAACATACAACGAAAATAGAACAACAACAATCATACGGCTTCACACAAAACGATGAGCGTACAGCAGTAGAACAGAAGAGAGTGGCACACAAACTTATCTATTCTCCCATTCTACTGCACTCACACATCAACGGCTGTGTGTTTGTTGTTATAAAGTGGTTATCTTTAACTCCTTTTAGTATCTCAATCTCTGGACCTATTTTGATAATTTATTGAACACATTTAGCGAAGAATATTTTTCAATTGGTATATTTTTTTAAAATATTGGTTAAGTGGTTTAATCAGGAAAACGTACACAAACCAAATGTTTGCTTTTAATTATTGTATATTGATTTTTTTTGCATTTACTTCAAATGACTTTTTTATTCCATGTTATTTGGTTTTCATTTGTTGTTTCGTTGTATTTAATTAAGTTGCTTTATTATTGTTCTTGTTGTTGCCTACTGCATACATAATACTTATAATTTGTTATCTGAATATGTGGTTCTTTTATAAACTAAAATGCATTTAATAAACAAATCACAAAATGATTTTTTTATTAATCTGTATATGACTAATTACAAATGTAACAAAATTTCCCCTTCAATTCCAGTCAAAGATTTAGCACACTATTGAAGTGTGTTGAAAGAAGGGTGTCCCTATTTTATTACGGACACTTAATCCACCAAAATTGTGCAATGGTACACGTTTACAGATAAAATCATTAAAAAAACTACATAATAGAGTGTACAATACTGACCGGATGTGGAACTGGAGAAGTCGTTTTAATTCCCCGGATTCCATTATTACTAACGGATTTACCTTTCCAATTTAGAAAATTGCAGTTTCCTATAAAATTGTCATTTTCAATGACAATTATCAAATCACAAGGTCAAACATTTAACGTTGTGGGATTAGACCTGAGCATTCAGTGTTTTTTCCATCGACAGTTATTTCCACACATCACTCCTGTTCGTATTGTGTAATGACAAAAAAGCTGTAAAAATTGTATACAAAGACATATTGTAAACAAAAATTTGTTAAAAAATTAATTAATAAAATTTTATGCTATCAATACCAAAGCGATATTTTTTAAATTGCACCCGTGCAAAGCAGGGCGGTTTGCTAGTTTAAAGAATAAATGTACAATAAAATTGCCATTCAAGCTGATGTGATGCTAAGAAAGGAAGGTTGGATGTAACCCGGAGGAGCGTGAAGAGTATTACATCTTTGGCATAGCCAATGATAGCCTTCTTTCTGGTTTAAGTATATGTTTCTCGTGACCCAAAAACAACGTTGCAGGGGCGTTCAAAAAGGTGACAAAAAATATGAATGGCCTTTTTTTTAAGCGTATTGCTTGAGAACGGCTTGCACTATTTTGCTGATTCTTCTTTTGTTGTGTTGGTTATGTTGAAAATGTTTCTTATCCATTGGTCCAATGCAAGCATGTATGTTTTTTTTTCATATTGTTCTATTATTTTGCATTGTATACAGTCGCTTATCAATATTTTTTTCTGTTGGTTAATTTTAAATAAAATCAATATACTGGCAACTCAACAGGTTATGGGTCCATGGCGCGGTGTTTAACAAATTAGCCTGGTAGAAGTGAAAGATATCGCAAAAATTAAATTTTGGTCAAGTTACGAACTCGCGGTTTATTGAAGTCGTGTTGTCTTTTCTTTTCTTGCTAGTCGGACGGACAGAAGTAGCAATGAGCAGTTTATATCATATTAAGAAGCTGGGGGAGAGCAACTATGATTGCTGGTGCATCCAAATGAAAAGCGTTTTGGTGCACGCGGAGCTTTGGACTGTTACGTTGGGACAGGTAAACCATGAGACAGCGCCGGAAGGATTTGATTGGTCAAATAAAGATCAAAAAGCGTTAGCAATGATCTCGTTAAGTGTAAAATCTTCTGAACTATGCCACGTCAATGACTGTGAAACATCGCTCCAAGCATGGGAAAGGTTGAAAGATGCCCATCGACCCACTGGACCATTGCGTAAAGTAGCATTATTAAAAGCTTCTTGCTATGAGCCTTACAGAAAATCAGAGTATGTCCAACTGTTTAAATGTGTTTGGTGAAATTCTTGACCATATTAAAAGTGTTGGAATCGTCATAAGCGATGAGTTACGAGCAATCATTTTGCTTTCAAGTCTTCCAAAAATGTACGAGAATTTTGTTGTCGCCATCGAGACGAGCGACAGTCTGCCTACGTTTGAAATTCTCAGTATTAAATTGCGTGAAGAAGGCGATCGCAAAGGATATTCAGTGGAACAAAATGAAATATCGCAAGCTTTTACTGTTACAAGCATACGGCACCGTTCGAACACAAATACGGGCATATAAAAGCGAATTGCACAGCAAAGATAACAGCAAAAAATGAACGTGAAGACACAGGAGCAGAACAAAAGCAATTTAGTTTGCTGTGCGCTTTAGACGCAAAAAGTTTTAATCGCTTACAGTTGTGTTTGGACAGTGGCGCAACTAGGCACATGTGCTGTGAGAAAGAGTTGTTCACTAAATTTGAAGCACATTCAGAGCTAATTCGATTAGCAGGCGATGGATATTTACGCAGAAGATCTGTAAAAAATAATTGTTGTGCATTTTGGATATTCCAAAGTCGTACAAAAGAAACAGTGCATTTTGAAAATACCAAAAATTGGAAACTTGTACATGTTTGAAACCAAATCAAATAAATGTTGTGCTGCGGTTGCTGTTACTACGGCAGTTTGGCGAACATTGTCAATAAACAAATGGTCCGCGGGATGGAAATTATTGTTTTTCCGCCCAAGATGGTATGCAAGACGTGTATGGTAAGCAAAATACACGTACAGCCTTTCCCAAATATAACCGAAAACAGGGTGAATGATTTGCTTGAGCTGGTGCACACGGATGTGTGTGATGTTTCCTTTTGATACTGGATCGTTTAGAGGTTCAAAGTATTTCGTAACATTTATTGATGATAAGTCAAGGCGTATTCTCATATATTTTTTGAAAAACAAAGACGAGGTGTTCGACAAATTGGTTGAATTAAAAAGACTTGTGGAGCGCCAAACCGGAAGGAAACTCAAATGCGTTCGTAGTGACAACGGGTGTGAATATGTTAATAAGACATTCACTGCATTTTTCAATGAAAATGGAATTAATAGACAACTAACAGCTGCGTATACACCATAACAAAACGGCGTCGCGGAGAGAGCAAACAGAACATTGGTTGAGATGGCGAGATGTATGCTGGTGCAGTCGGCACTTGGCGAGTCTTTGTGGGCTGAAGATATCAAGACTGCAGTATATATTCGAAATCGATCTCCCATGAATGCGTTGCTGAATATGACACCAATGGAATCATGGACAGATAAGAAGCCATGTATCAATCATTTAAAAGTTTTTGGTTCTGTTGCAGTTGCACTTGACAAAGGACATCATAAGAGCAAATTCCAAGCCAAAGGGAAGGAATACCGGATGGTCGGGTATTCAAGTACGGTGAAAGGTTACAGGCTGTTTGATGCTGAGAAACGACAGGTGGTTGAAAAAAGAGATATCCTATTTGATGAGACCAGCAAAGATCAGAGTTTTTCAGTCGACACCGTTACTTTTGATGCGCCAGAGAATACAAATGTAACGTTGCCGAAGGAAAGCGACAGTGTCACGGGCACAAACGATCCAGATGGCACAAACGATGTTAGCTCGAGCAGCAGCAGCGATGATTTTGAAAGCTTTTGCAACGTCATGTTATCAAGAACTGCAGAAGAGCATCTATGCCTTCGGAGGCGGGACATCAAGTAGCATGCAGCAGATCTATGTAAACGCGTTGACGTTAACGCATATCAATCTGTCATTCGAGAGTTAATGTGGTTAGCGTTAACAACATGACCGGATATGTTGCATTCGGTGGCAATATTAGCACAGCGCAACCAGGATCCACACAGTGAGCACCTCGCTAGAATTAAGCAAGTGTTACGGTATCTGGCATCTATGGCAGACGTGAAACTACACTACAAAAAATGCGGACAGGTATTTGTCGGCTTTGTGGATTCTGACTGGGGCGGAGACAAAGTCGATCGTAAATCGTATACTGGCTACGTATACTTTATGGCAGGGGTCCGATATCCTGGAAGTCGGAAAAACAACGCAGCGTAGCACTCAGTAGCACAGAAGCTGAGTACATGGAATTTTCAACGGCATGCCAAGAGGCATGCTCTACGAAGGTTGATAACCAAAATCGGGTGTGGCGATGAGAAGAGTCCCACAATTGTGTACGGTGACAATTTGAGTGCACAACAGCTGGCAAAAAATCCTGTTCATCATGGCAGATCAAAACACGTGGATATACGATATCATTTTGTACTCGAAACTGTTAACAAGGGTCAGATTGTATTGAGTTACACTCCAACTGATGAAATGATACCAGATATCTTGACTAAAAATTTGCGAAAGTATAATAATGTTATATTTATGAAAAAATTGAGTTTGATGTAAACATGTTTGCATTGAGGAAGGGTGTTAATAATGTTTCATAGCCATTTGGTTCAATGCAAGCATGTATGTTTCTTTTCATATCGTTCCATCATTTTGCATTGTATACAGTCGCTCATCAACCTTCTTTTCTGTTGGTTAATTTTAAATAAAAGCAATATACTGACAAGTCACAGAGACTATGAAATTAGATAGACTGGACAATTCGAACGAAAATCATGCGGTTCTCAATTTTCTCAATTGTTCGATGCTCGATGGTGTTTTATTCAAACCGAACTCAAAAAAATGTTAACATTTTGTGAAATTTGTGAGTTATGTTAACATGTACTCAATGAAGGAGGGTTGTCGACAAGCACTGGTTTTTACCTTTTTTTCTATTGCCCTTATGCAGCGTATAATGTGATGTAGAAATGAATGTATAGTTTGACCATTTATTATAGAATGCTGTAATGTTCAATTAAGTTTATTTCTCAATTTTGTAGCATACAAAACGATTTCTATATGGCAAACAATGAAGAAAAAGCAAAAGTACACATACCAAAAACCATGAAGAAACAAATTATCACAGGCATATATAAAAAGAAGATTGATATTCATAGAATTGATCTCAAACTTTATGTAGTCCGCGATGTCTCCTTCTGTGTGTTACAAACTTCATGACAAACTTCACTCCCGTGAATAAATAACAACAGCAACAATAAACTGAGAACAACAATATTACAATTTACATTTATTAAAAACAAAAAAAAAATAAAATTTACAAAGAACAAAACAACATTTCAATAAGACGGCGGCATTCATTTGAAGTAAAACAAATCATATAAGCATAACAATATAATACTCGTATATACAGAAATATGTGCATGACAGATACAGCAGAAGTAACATGATCACACAATAAAATTGAATATCAACAGCATGTCAAAGTTGCAGCCAAGGCATAATGAACATTTGTTTTTGTTTTATGTTTACTTAACATGAGACGTTCGAGTGGAACCTTAACTTCGATTATTTTTTTGAGCGGAATCTTAACTTCGATAACTTTTTGAGTGGAACGTTAACTTTTTGAGCACGAATTCACTTGCTCTCTGCACATTATGGAGAAGAAGATAACTTCGAAACGCGCGCCTTCCAAATATTTGAATATTAACTCAAAATGCATGAAAGTACAAATTCGTTGAAATTGCTTTTATTTGAAATAATTTTCATTACATTACTTTATAAATCATAAATATGTCATGTGCAATTAAATACAATTGCAATTCTTATAATATTGATTTGATACAATATTCGTTTTCAAAATAATTCATAATAAAATTAATAACTTACAATATAACAAGGTATGTTGGCAAGTAATGCATCAACTATAATGTACAATATTTTCCAACTTGCCGTAAAACTGTCAAGGAAAGAAAGCCTATGCTGATGTATTTTAATTTTAAAAAATTAATTTTATTAAAATGGAAACATTCTTTATACATTAAATAGTACATGCAAATGATTTTTTTTATTAAACATATTTCATTTGGTGTTCCATATCTTATTTTGAACCTCTCCAAAATGTTTGTTAATGTTTTCCATTAATATGCTGCCATTGCCTTTACTTTTTTTATCCCGACTCACGCTCCAATGATCTCCACTCACGCTACATTTTCTTATGAAAAGTTCATCTCCATCAAAAATGGTCATGGTTTTTTGAGTTTTTCTGCAGGTTCGATCCGGTTCGAGAGCGGAATTTTTCTCGTCGCATCGAACCCGCATTTTTTCGAACTCGAATTGTCCAGTCTATCTAATTTCATAGTCTCTGGTTGAAATATAAATATCGATATATCGATATTTTTTCGACATCCCTACTTCGACTTGCTTGAACCTAATTTATATGAGAAATCCTTTTTTCCAAACCTATCGTAAAATCTCTCTTATATTGATACTCTTCAACGGGTGTGAATCGAACTGATATTTGGATACTCCATATTCATCAACTGTGTAAATTCAATCAAAACAAGAGCCTCAGGGTACGAGGAAGGGTACTAGGATGGGTACCTCTCATACAAACCAAAATTTAAAAAAGTACATACAAAATTGTATTGTGTCCCTCAAACTGTGCTCAAATTTGATACTCAAACTGTTTTTTTTTGTTGGTACTCAAACTGTGACAGATAGAATGTAGTGTTGCTAAGAAAGGAATCATATCTGATATCTGGCGTGAAGAGTATTACGTCTTTGGCATAGCCAATAATAACGTTCTTTCTCGTTTTTTTATATTTTCATTTATTTTATAATTCTCTATTTTATATTTAATTTTCAATTCTTAATAAATGAATATTTTCCCTAAAATAAGTACGAATAAAATTTTTTGATTGTAGTCCTTACTATCCTTTTTTACATTGAAAAAATGATAAAAAATAAAATATTCAAGTTAAAGAAAGAAGATAACGTATTTTCGCGTGCGAAAATACACTGTTAGAATCAATAGAAATCTACATAATTTTTCATATTTTTTGTCACCAGATTTAAAAGTGTATGCAAAATTTCAATTCAATCAGATGTCAAGAAGTGGGGTCGATTTTCTTTGTTTGATTTTGCTAACAAACTACCATCCTAAGTAAGCTATACTGAATTCAGACCGAGCTACATGGCGATGATGCATTTTTTCGTTTACACCGGATATTTTGCATCATGAACAGCTGTTTATTGTTGTGGGTATACACAAACGTGGAACTTAGCGAGCATGTTGGCTAAATTAAAACTAAAAATTGCGAAAAATACATAATATAGAATATTTTGCAATATATGCAAAAAGTTATTGCAGCTCCCTTTTTCATTCCCGATAATTATTCTATTAAAATCATTTAAAAAAATTAACAATTTATGGTTCACTTAAAAATGGTTTGTGTCATCATCAGCTGTTTTGTGATGGCGGGCAAAAAAAAAAGAGGAAGACAGACAAAATTCATCTTGAAAAGGCAGAAATTGCCCAACACTAACGAGAGTGACCATTATTAATTTTCAAATCAAGGCATATCAATTCTACATGCGACTATTGATCCCCATCACATTCTACAACAACAACCCCTGAATGACGTCATTTTCTTTGTGGTTATTGTCGAATCTGATACGTATCAGTGGGCAAATCAACATTGATTTGCAACAGCCTCGGTCTGAATTCAGTATAAAATAAAAACTTGAATCACAGCAGAAAAAGGAACTTCGTTCCGCCTGGGTGTTTCGCGACACCTTTGTGTCTTTTTTTTTAGTTCATGACCCTATGTTTTTTAGATGGCACCATATTCAATTTTATGCTAACAATCTATACAGTTTTGAAATGTTATCTAAGTAAATCCTTTCAGTATCATTAAAAAAATTATGGCAGGTAGTATCGCTACACTACTATAATTGTTTTTACGTGAAAATGTTTTTCATGAACCATTATTATTACATAGTACAAAGCAAAGTCGAAATTCAAAATTGTTTTGATACGGAAAACTTTTAAGCCACGCAACGATCGTTTTCCTGTGAACCTTAATATGATATTGCAGTTATGTATTGTTAATGAATATTAACTTTACTTTATTTATTTCTTTTATTATTTAAATTCATTACATTTAACACAGGGTAATGATGGGAGAAATAAAATATGTAGGGTTTGTACGTCGTTTGCATGTCGCGCGAGTAGATTAGATCTAGACAGGTCCCGGTGAGATTTTAATATAAAAAGTCAAAATTTTCCAACTTTTCCGGTGGATTTTCCAAAAATTGTTTACAATATTCTTCTAATTGGCCTATAGCGAACACAACAAAAGAAAAAAGGGGCAAGTCGTTCTCACGCAATACGCTTAAAAAGAAAAGATAATTTTAACTTTTAGTCACCTTTTGGACCGCCCCTCCCCCAATGTTGACATTAGGGCACCATGACAGGTTTCACCTTGGCGCTCCGACTTTTGAGCCACGAGATATATTAAAAACAAAGGCGACAAATTTCGTAAAATTTCTGAAAGAGCGTCAGATTGTGACATGTATCCCCTTTTTAAGAACGTTTTCACGTTAAAATTGGTCTGAGTCAAGTGATCTCAGTGTAACCTAATTCGGCTATTGCATAAATTAAGTAATTGTAAAAATTTAAATTTAAGCCGGTATGGACTTGCAGTACGAGGGTGCTAATTAAGTCTTGAGACAGACAAATAATAACAAATATGTATCATCGAAAATGACTTTATTGTTTTTCAAAATATTCTCCATGAAGATCAATACACTTTTACATGCGATTGATCCAATTTTCGAAGCACTTTTTCCACTCGGAATGAGGTATCTCCAAAACATGTATTTTGAACGCATCAACCGCTTCTTCAGGCGTCGAAAAACGTTGACCTCGGAATTTATTTTTGGTGTGGGGGAATAAAAAGAAGTCATTGGGTGCCAAATCTGAACTATAGGGCGGATGACCCATCAATTCGACGTTTTGAGTGTTTAAAAAGTCACATGTTTGAGCCGATGTGTGATGGAGAATGATTCGTATTTTGCGGTTGATTTTTCTTATTTCTTCGAACACTTCTGACAAGCAAATGGTGGTGTACCATTCAGAATTAACCATTCTACGTTTCTCTAATGGCACGTTGGCGACATGTCCGGTTATTCCAAAAAATCAGACGATCATTTGCTTCGAAGTGCTTCGTGCGCGAACAACTTTTGTTGGATTTGGTTCATCTTGAAATATCCATACAGTCGACTGCTGTTTAGATTCAGGCTCATATGCATAGATCCATGATTCATCACCTGTCACGATTTTATAGACGTCTTTTGAAGCACCGCGATTTAATTTTTTCAACATTTCTTTGCACCAATCGACACGAGCCTTTTCTTGCGCGATTGTCAAATTGTGCTGTATCCAATGCGAACAAATCTTTTTGAAGGCCAAATATCCATGCAATATTAAATGTATGCGAGTGGAACTAATGCCCAAACATGCCTCAAACTCACGATAAGTCACATGGCGATCTTGCAATATCAGTTCACGCACAGCATCAATGTTTTGTGGCACAATAACCGAATTCGGCCTGGAGAAAACTACGACCACGATTGAATTCAGAAAACCAGCGAAACACGGTGGTCCTGGATGGTGCTTCATCACCAAAAGTCGAAGCGAATCGATCGGCACACTCTTGTTGAGTTAATCCACGTCAAAAATCATAAAAAATCATTGCACGAAAATGTTCACGATTTAATTCCATTTTTTAGCCAAAAATGAATTTTTCAAGTCACTGTAAATAATACAAATAGCACTGGTATGACAAAACATTCTGAGTGCATTTATCATTAAAAATAACAAGCTTTACGATACCAATGTCAGATTTGACATATCAACATTGGTGTTGCCATATCTCAAGACTTAAGTAGCAATCCTTATATACAGCTTTGGCGCCCTGCTTCCAAGTCATACCTGGAGGGTTTCACACCAAGCTACTGCGGTGGAATGAAGCTGGGCAGTAGTTTGTCCGAATCTCGGATATCCACAGAGACTTGTACATCCTAACGATAAAAGAATAAATCGTCAGGTACAGCAACAGACACATCATTAGATTGAAGGTCCACGTCAATCACCTGGCAATGAACATATTGGACAACAGATGGTAAACCCATTTCGCTTCGCTGAGTGATCAAACTGAACTAAACTTGCTGGAGTGGTTGATAACCTATGATGGATGCCAAATAAAGAAATAAGCCATAGTTATCATTTATGAAGACCAATTATTCATAAATTTCTTACAGTTGATTATCATTATACGTGATAGAAAAAATGAATTTTTTTTACGAAGCCAACAACGACAAGTCTGTGCGCAGATTCATCACCCTAGATGAATCAATCATCATTTTTCAACATTCAACATCATTAATTTCTTAATGTTTCATTAATCAGGAAAAAACATTTACTTCATGATTTTCATTCCATCCGTTCTTGGAACCAGCATACAACAACAATTGTTCCTGCAAAACTAATCCTTTTTGGTTTCATAATACAAAATCACTATTCATGTACAATCTTAAGCTTGCTTGTGACATTTAAGTTTACTTCAACTATCTACCTTTGTGCAACTTTGCTTATTCGAACTCCAACATATTGGAAGGCAGACTCAGAGGCTTGGAAACAAGAACAGACCCGTCAAGTATCATGGCTCAGAGGTATTTCTTTGCTTGTCCATGCATTCTTGCAATTTTTCGAACAATTAAATCTAGAATACCATGACTCAAAGGCAATCTTACGATTGTTCAAATTCTATCCAATTTCAAAACAAATGGATCTAGAATACCATGACTCAGAGGCAATCTTGCGCTTGTTCATGAAATCCATCTTACTCTTCAAACAAATATATTCAAAATATCATGCAATACGCTTAGAAAGAAGGAATTTTCTTGTATTTATTCAAATTTTAATACAAAAGGTCGAAATTTCCCACTTGCCGGTGAATTTTAAAAAAAATTTCTGTTATAATCTTTTAATTTGCCTATAACCAACACAACAAAAAGAAAAATCAAGCCGTTCTCACGTTCTCAAGCAATACGCTTCCAAAAGAAAAGATAATTTTCAATGTTGGTCATAAGCGCACCATGACAAAATTCCTTTTACAGGCTTCACCACATACTATATTTTCAGAATATATCAGGAGCTTAATTCACGCAAAAAAGGTGCTGCCACTGCAAGAGATATTCATCATAGCAATCCAACTAACAACCAGACAAGTTTTGAAAACCGTAGCATTGCATCTGTAAACATAGCTAATGGCAGCAACCACCCATCATATGCAAAAGTAATAGGAGGTGAAGATTCATCTAAAGATAACAGAGCTATGGGCAGAATTGAACAGCTCTTGGAAAAACAACTTGAGCTGACAAATAATCTCATCAATGATGACGTTGCTTATGAGCAAACTATGCAAGTAGATGTTCGTATTGCCATATGGAATGCCAATGGGCTTTCCAGCCATTTTAATGAAAAAACATTGTTTTTAAAGTCGAATGGTAGTGACATTATGTTAATATCAGAGACGCAGTTTGCCAGCAGATCATACTTTAACATTAGAGGCTACCAAGTTTGTAATGCAAACCATCCATCTGGTAGGGCACAAGGTGGTGCTGCAATAATTGTTAAGAACAAGCTCAAATTTAAAACATTAGATGGGCTTTGATTAAACAACATTCAAGCTGCTGTTATACAAGTTAAATGCATGCACATTGATATCTCAGTGGCCGCGGTATATTTGCCGCCAAGGTATGCAGTCAAACAAGATGACTATAAAATGCTCTTTCAAAGTCTTGGTGGTCACTTTATTGCCGGTAGAGACTTTAATGCTAAGTATCCTTGGTGGGGATCAAGATTGGTAAACCCAAAAGGCAGTGAACTTTATAAATGTATTTCTACAAATAATTACTCAACTCTTTCTACTGGTAAACCGACTTACTGGCCTACAGATCCCAATAAAATACCAGACTTGTTAGACTTTGTTGTATAGTCTGGACTTCCACAAAGCCAATTTCATGTTAAGGAGAATTTGACCTGAGCTCTGATCACTCGCCAATTATTGTTACCTATGGCTCCACCGTGCAGATTAAAGAAATACCTTACAAAATTATTACGCCAAAAATCAACATAGCTGCATTAAAAAATTGGCTTGATAATCAAATTAATTTGAACATACCTTTAAAGACTTGCGAAGAGATTGATTCTGCAATTGAAACGCTAACTAATACACGAAGCCGGTTTTCTTTTCGCTGAGTCATGCAGTAATCAAGTCAGACAACATTCTAACCTTCTTTCTATTGAACTGAGAAGGTTAATAAAAAATAAAAGAAAATTGTGAAAAAAATGGCAAATTATTCGAAGTCCTTTAGACAAACGTATTTTTAATAATGCAGCCAAGGACCTGAAAATAAGACTAAAGGAATTAAGAAATGAAGCGACAGCAAAGTACCTTAGGAATCTGGATCAATTTACTGCAGATCTTGATTAAAGCCTGTGGAAAGCAACTAAGTATTTAAAGTAGCCCAGAAGAAGTACTATAATTGAAGACAGTAACGGGGTCCGAAGCAAAGTTAATGAAGAAAAGTGATCAGCACTTGCATTCAGTCTTTCAACCTGACCTAATAGCCAAACTACTCTTGCGGAGGTACAAGCTGAGGTTAAGGAAATAAAACTCAAAACATCAGCGGGTTATGATAAAATTGATGGAATCATCATTAGAAATCTGCTTTCAAAGTGCATCAGACTCCTAACATATATTTTCAATGCTATGCTAAAGCTAGCTCACTTCCCAGGACAATGGAAATGCGCAGAGGTAATTATGATACCTAAACCAAATAAACGTGAGAACCTTCTCTAAAGTATTTGAAAGGATACTTTTAAGAAGAATGGCACCTATACTGGACCAACTTAACATCATACCCGAACATCAGTTTGGGTTTAGAAGAGGACATGGAACGCTTGGGTAATGCCACCGAATTGTCAAGTGTATTATGGGTGCACTTGAAGAAAAAAAAATACCGTGCTGCTGTCTTTTTAGACGTGCAACAAGCGTTTGATTTGAGAGTATAGCATCCGGGTGTGCTCTATAAGATTAAGAAATGGCTTCCTGCACCATACTATATCCTTCTTAAATTTTACCTCACTGATCGCCACTTCTAAGTTCATCAATCGGGCAAGAACTCTATAATTTATGCAACTAATGCTGGGGTACCCCAAGGAAGCGTACTTGGCCCCATCCGATACACAATATATACAGCTGAAATAGCAGTGGGAAATAATGTTGAGGTTGCAACATATGCAGATGACACAGCGATAATTGCATCGAATGAAAATAATGTCATTGCCATACAGTACTTTCGAAATCAACTTTTATTAGTCGAAACATGGCTGAAGCAGTGGAAAATAGAGGTGAATACACAAAAGTCAGTTCAAATTACTTTCACCTTAAAGCGGGGAAGCTGTCCCCCAGTAATATTAAATGGTTCTACTAGTCCACAAAGCGACACCGTCAAATACCTAGGAATACACATGGATCGGAGGCTTACTTGGAAGACTCACATAAAAGCAAAACAAATGCAGCTAAAAATAAAAAGAAGAAAGATGTACTGGCTCCTTGGACCAAGGTCTCAACTTAGCCTAGATAACAAAGTTCGACTTTATAAAGCAGTTCTGGAGCCGGTGCGGACTTATGCAATGCAGCTGTAGGGAACGGCAAGTAACTCCAATATTGAGATTCTGCAAAATCATCAATAAAATAGCAAGTGCTCCTTGGTATGTGACCAATTTTCACCTCCATAAAGACCTCAAAATACCATTTATTAAGGATGAAATAAAAAAAAGAACAGATAGATACATAAAGAAACTTAATAATCATACCAGCAATTTAGCTATAAGTTTGCTAGAAAACTACATGGATGTTAGGCGCATGAATAGGTTTCATGTGTTAGATCTTCCACATAGAATATAGTTAGAATAGATTTTCGTTTATCTAGTTTATATTGGTTGTCCTCGCTGGAGCTCACCAATCCTATGATATACAAAAATTGTTATTAGAAAATTTGTTAAAAGTCAAAAGACTGATCGCAAATAAAATTAAATTAAGACAAAAAAAAAAAAAATTATTAATAATATACAACACAAATCTAGTAATTACATATTTTAAAACTTGATTTCAAACATATTGTGCAGCAGTTTTACTTCAATAGTGTGCTTATATAAGTGTGGCAGATCACTTTCTTCTGCTCTATTTTCTCTCGCCCCACGTCCCTATTCTAAATAACCACAGCAATATTTTTAATAAATAATTTCCAAAAAAAAAAAAATATTTTCTCTATTCCTTTCTATATTATGGCTGTTGCTTTTGCTATCTTTAACCTGTTCGATGACCAAATTTTTTACAAAATATTTGTATAGGATCCCGTTATGTTGGCCCTTTGAAAACGACAAACTTTTTGAAGTGAATACTTCTTTAGGCTCGTTGAGCGATATTTGGTAGAGGGTAAAGCCATGAATACGCGTTACCGACATGCTATCCCGTTATTCCGTTTTGTGCTCATTAGCTCGCCTTCTTCTTGTTTTGTATTTGCTTGTTTGGAAATAGTTCATACATACACAACAACAACAATACGTCAAAAAAAAAATTTTTTTTCTACTAAGAACATTAATTTAAATTGTGGTTTGTATGCGAGATACCCCCTAGTGGTCTGAATCGGCTGATGACGACAAATGAAATCGACAAATGTTCAGCGTTTGCTAAAAGGAAACCTATGTTCAAAATTTCGGCTCTCTAGCTCAAAAACTGAGGGACTAGTTTTGGAAACAGACGGACAAACGTGATCTGCGATGTATCCTTCTGTGTGTTAGAAACTTCATGACAAACGTATAATACTATTCACTCCCATGAAGAGTATAAAAACAAAACGATACTACCTGCCCAGATTTTTTGAAAAAGACAACGTTTGCATCGGATCTTATTGAGTGTTAAAATTTAAAGATGCCATTTTCTTTTTTGAAGTGAAACTTCTTTACCGGCCTTGCGCGAAAATTTAGTGCAAAATTTGGAGTGAAAAAATACAAATTGTAAAGTTATTCGGTTCTGTATCTCATCAACCGCACAAGGTAGACCTTTCAAATTTTCACAGAATATGTGTTTCTATGGAAATTTTTGGAAAAACATCGGAAAAGTCTCAATAAAGAGATTACAATTACACAACAACAACATGTAGCTTCTGTGTTATAAAACTGTTTATAACACCAACATGCAAGCAACCAGCTTGTGTGTTGTACAAAAAAAAAGCGAATGTACGAAGAAAAGATTTCCGGTTATATATTGTCAGTTTCTTCTCTTTTTGTGTCTTAAATTTGTATTTAAACGTACCAGCTTGCTTGCAATTACACAGGCCTGTGAGATTTTGTTACAAGAACCTGTGGTACTAATTCTCGTAGGTTTTTGCGCGTTGAACACGAATCTGATGTCCAAAATGGTCCATCACGTCAGGATTTTGAGTAATTCAAGGTGAAATGTCCTAAAAATGGCTATTTTGGCCACTTTTGGGACTTTTTTCTGGGAGATCAAAATTGTTTGTTTAATTTTTTTTTTTTTTTTTTGTTAGTATTGTAGTAATAAGTAGCAAAATAAAGTCTTAAGTTTTAAGTCTTTTTTTAAGCAAACCACTGTGCAAAATATTGTTACAAAAATGATCGATAACTATGAATTAAGAGAGAAGAAGAGGAAACAAAAACAAAGGAGAAGTCAATGTCATTGAAAAAGAAATTAACTGGACTAAGGAAAAACCTCCATATTGGACTTTTGGACGAGAACAAAGAAAGAAGTTTTTGGAGTGTTTTTGCATTGCCTGTTGCTGTTGGATCACCACGTCGAGCTGCAAGTCGCCGTTTGATCACCACGTCGCCATTTGCCTCCGTGAGATCACCACGTCAAGCTGCAAGTCTGCGTTTGATCATCACGTCGCCACTTGCCTCCGTTGGATCACCACGTCGAGCTGCAAGTCGCCAGATCGCTGCACATGCCGCATCACACTACACCAATTGGTAGCCGCTCGCCAACTGACAGTAGATTTCTCATTTGTGTAATTTTAAAACTGTCAGACAAATTAGAAATTTGTAACAATCTTTATTTTATAAGTTCAGCCCAATGTAAATCATTCCAATTGCTTGGGTGAGCTGAGCTATGAAAAAGGATAACGCAGAACAAGTATGAGCATTGAATGAAGTAGTTGTTTAATTTTGAGACGCCTACACTGTTAAGGTTTCTGTAGAGGAAACAATTTTAATATAACAGTACATTATAACTGTAACGTTGTTATCAGCGAATAAATGCACAAAGGAAAGGACCGATTAGCCGCAATAATAAGTGTCCCTGCCCATGACTGCACTCGATGAGAGATAGATAAGAATTGCGAGAACAAATGCCCAGCGGTTCATTACGTTACGAGCTGGGGCATGTCTGTGTGGTTGCTGTTTAACGCATTTCGTAGCTTTCCACAAATTGAAACCTATTTTTTTGTTATGATCAGCGTTAATCAATAGATAGTCGAAATATGCAGATCGTATCTCCGCTAGCTTTTATTTTAGCTCCTTGGCAGTTCTCCTCCCGGCAATTGTATCTCGCTCGTGTCGGCTGTGCACATAGCGCTGATGCAAACTGCGCTTGTACCTCACCAGCTCCAGAACCTCTGGTTTCAATAGTGCCAAAGGCTGCCTGGCATCACAAGGCAGATGTTGTCATCAATCCAAGCCTGGAATTGGGCAATATTTGCATGCCTCGGAAGCAGTCTCGTTCTTGCTTTGTAGGTATCAGCTGCATCACAAAATTCCGCAACAAGAGAAGTGTGATCGGAGCTAAGGTCTGGCCTCTCCCTTATTGCTTGCCAGTTCGGGAGAATTCCACAGAAAATTGCGAAATCTACGACATCCGGACAGCTCTGATTGTCATAAGGATACAAGGTTGGCGCTCCAGTGGCCAGTATCTCTCTTCTGCTGTTGACGATTGAGTTAAAAAGCTCTCTTCCTCTTGGCGTGCGCTTCTTGAGCCCCACATTCGATGTTTTGCGTTCCATTCTCCGCCTATCAAGAATTTTGGGCCAAGATTGAGGAACAAATCATTGAAATCACGTTCCACTAGTGTTAATCCGGGCAGTAGATTGCTGCGATTGTTAGTTCACAAAGATTGGTGAACACTTTTACACCAGCTGCTTTCAGTGAATCTCTACGGAAATAATCAATTTCTTGGTGGCGAATGCCCGAGCGAATAATAATTGCAGCACCACCACGCATGCGATTATCATTCGGGTGATTGGCTGTATATATTTGAAATCCTTGCAATTTGAAGGAACTTCTACAACAAAGATGTGACTCGAAAATGAGCATGATATCAATGGCACTAGGCACCATGAATAATTCAAGCACATTTTTACGTTGTGAAACGCCATCTACGTTCCATATTTCTAAGTTTAGGCTTATTGTTGACATTGTTTGGAAAGCAGCACGTGGATTGCAGTAAGCATTTGCACCATTTGTCTGAAGCAATCGTCTATGCAGGAGTTCAGAGGTTGAATCTGTTAAGAGAGCGGCTGCAGAGACACATCATTCTGGTATTGATGCTCATTTTGTGAGTGCTGCAGCGGTTCTCTCGATTTTTGCTGTTGGGAGTTATGGTGCTGAATTCCCAGTGGGTGTTGCTGTTCATTGTATAGTGACTTGCTTTTCTGCTGGGGAGATTCCTGTAATCTCCGCTCCTATTGAACTTGTTGCATCTGTTTTGGTGATTGTTCCTGGTTTATCTGCTGCTGCTGTATTGATTGTTGCTCTAATAATTGGCTATAAGAATTGCCCGAGCACCGAACAACAACCGAAAACTCCAAAACCTCCCCCAATTTTTGTAGTTGGGGTTAAAGAAATCATCATATTCATGGATTTCCAGGATTCAATCACTGAGTCAAACTCGTACGTAACTAAAACTGTGAACAAGGGTAAAGTCAGAGTTCTGCCTTCCACAACTGGAGCATATATCAATATAACCGAACACATAGATAAGCAAACAGTGACTTATCACACATACCAATTGAAGGAAGAGCGATCGTATAGGACTGTAATGAGGGGTTTGCAACACACTACACCTACTGATAATATAAAAAGTGAGCCCACTCGCCTGGGTCGCAAGGTTCGCAACACATACAACCCCATAAGCAGAGCTGACGGCCGGCTACTCAATAAATTTTTTGGGGATATTGCGCCAAGCTCCTACAATAAAGATATATTGAACATCACTAGAATGTGTCGGCAAGTAGTCCAAATGGAACCACTTCATAACCTCAGTGCCATCGTTGCCAGGAATTCGGTCCGATTCCGATGCGTAAAGTATGGTGGTAATCCTACCACAGATCCTGCAAAATGCGCTCTTTGTGATGAGCCACACATGGCTAATTATAAAGGATGCGCCGTCTGCATGGAAATGGTGGAAAGAAGAGCGCCGAAGACTGCTCCATCTTGTCTCCCCCAACAACCAACAATGAACTGGTATCAGGTATTACATACGCAAATGCCAGCCAGCACAAACACGTTTGCAACGTCAACAAATACAAACACAACAACAATTATTACAGCAACAATTATCACATCATCAGCATCTGGTGATAATCATCTAGCAGATCATGGCACATTTTGTTCGTCAAAAAAAATAGAATAACACGATACAACTGCATGAAATGCAAAAAATATTTTTGTCTCAAACATGAAACTTTTTTTTTCCTCTTTTGATTTATTTCTAGTTTTGCAAATTAACTTAAGTACTTTAACATTAACTTCACAACTATGCTATTAATATTAACAAATGAAGAGATAAAGAAAGTATAGTTATATAATATGACGAAGGATAGTGGGAAAACAAAAACCTTAATTAAGACTTACAACTAGAATCCATTACCAAAACCCAAAACCTATAACGAACTAACAACCAGGGGTAAACTTGGTGAGACTAGCCTAGGGCTTAGCCAGTCAAGTACCAACACATTGTGTATTATATAAGTAAATTGCGATTATTGTATTTACTGATTGAAAGATCTATTTTTGCCTTTATTGTATGCGCATGGGCTGTTTTATGAGGTAGATCAGTTGAAAATAAGAGGGTAAATTAAGGAGTAATTTAAGAAGTTTATTTTGGGCAATATGCAGATACTTTATGTGAATGTGAGCACAGTCCCCCCAAACTTGAGTTCCATATAACAAGATAGGGGCAGATATTGATTTGAAGATAATCAATTTGTTGTGGATTAACAACTGTGACATCCGATTTTTCAAAGGATAGAGCGTATAAGTGGTTTTGTTGACCTTCTCCAGCGTATTGCCAATGCGGATTTTGAATGTAAGTTTGCTGTCCAGAGCAAGATATCTTAGATTATTGGTCCAGGGTATTTTCAGCGTTCACCTTAATTTTCCACTTTTTGTAATACACTTCAAGGTAGAATAGCTAAGGTTAAACTGTACTATGCATTTCAGCAAAGTTGTTTCTTGTGCAGTAAAGGGCAGTGTCATCTGCAAAGACGGAAGTGTTACAGTTATCCAGTACAGGTAAATCATGGGTAAATAAGTTATACAAAATGGGTCCCAAGATCGAAATTTGAAGTACTCCAGCACTGATACCCTTGACACTCGATTGGACAACTTGGAGGTCCATAAATAATTTTCGATTGCATTTGTAGTGGTTAGCTTGTGCATTAATCCATCATGCCATACTGTGTCAAATGCCGCTTGTATGTCTAGGGTTTTTAACGCTCAAACTATGGACGCAACTTCGGCAGTTGTCACCAGATTGCTTATCTGAGTTGCGCTGATCAGTCAATTCACTTATAGAGAATATGACCATATCGCTAGTGGCGATATCCGAAAGATTGTTAGCTAATTTGTGTTTGTCACGGAAGAGTTTCTCTAGTATATTGGCTTTTTCTTGCCGTGTGTTGTTAATGAAGCCATTTTGTGAGAAACTTGGTATAAATTGATTTTTGTTTCTGGTTAATTTAGTTATTTTCCAAAATTGTTTCGATTACTTATTTATAGCCGTTTTAGACAGGGCGATGATGTGAGTTTCTCATGATGCGACCAATGACTCGCATCACAATCGACAACAACCACAAGGAAAGTGACGTCATTCAGGGGTTGTTGTTGTAGAATGTGATGCGAGTCTGTGTCGCATCATGCATTGATGCATCTTTGATGCAGACCAGGGCTGGGAAATGTCTGATAGTGTTGCAAAGTTTTTTGTCATTTCCGGTTAGATATTGTTAGCCTTCTTCTTATTTTCTGTGGCGCCAAAAGATTAACAACTGAATGATGGAAAACAAGTGTGAGTAAAATAAAAATTATAATTTTTGTTTTAAAATATGTAAAATATATTTAATATTTTTATTGAATTATTTTAGTAAAAAGCAGCGCCAGGTTTCCGTGGTACCAACACCACACAGCGGCATTCATTGAAGTGTGGGAGAACAACTTAGGAGAGTAGCGTGGGTCTGTCAAGAACACCCACGTTTTTCAAAGAATGGCGGAGCAACTAAAAGCTTACAATATTGAAGTCACTGGTGTAGAAATTAAAAACAAAATCCATAATTTGACACGGAAATATCGGTAAGTTTGAGTGAATGATGAAATTATGAGTTAAGTGATAATTAGCAAAATTATAGCTCTGAAGAAAACAAAATTGGTCCGTCCGGTGGCGCAGCATCTGATTGGGAGCACTATAACGAAGTAAATCGTATATTGGGAGGCTACAAAACGTATAATTTGGATGAAGTTATGGTCGAATCAACAGGTAACTACGAAGAGTATTTTTGTATTGGAAATATGATTAATTTTATTTTCAGATTTAACAGACTACGATGAAGAAGAATTCATTGAAGAAAGTAATTCTTCCAACATCATCACTACGCCGGTAACGAGTAAAGCTGTGCCACCTACATCGTCGTCGCGGAAAAGGAAGCTCGATATTCTGAAGACGAGGCAAGCGTGTACAGAGCAATATCAACTCTTTCTTCCACTGGAATAGTCCTTCTGTAATTCGTTGTTTTCTTCCCTATACCTTGTAGACGCCCCACCAACATATTAAATGTAGTTCTGTTCATTCTGAAGCTCGCTATAAAGAGTTCATCGGAACCATCTTTAATATCTATGCTCCATAATGTTCCATGCCGTTCCTACAATGTTACATACACTTTTAAGTTTTGTGTTTAATTAAAAATTTAACTTACAATACACCAAATGCTGCGAGAAACTCTAGCGCGTCTATTTATGAAATCCATGAATGCCTTGGTAATATCCTCTTCCTCGTCGTGACAAATCATTACATTTGTATTTATACACACCAGCGTGCTAGGAAGCGGGGGTGCAACTACAAGGCAATGTCGCTGATTGGCTTTAACTTGGCGAAGTCCAGTACTATCCTTGTGTGTACACCCCAAGCAGCTCGCAGCCTCCACGCGGCGCTTCTGGACGATGACCAATCTGACACCCGTCAGTTGGTTAGCTAATGCGAGAAGGCGTAAAATCCAGGCGCGACGGTTCCCAAAATGGGCGGCTTCCTGGTCAGCGTCTGTTCCCATGTCAGGGGCGGCTGTAATATACCTGGCTGAAGGTAAACGGCTATGGGTAGGATCCCAGACAGAAAAACAAATATGGAAGTGGAAGGAAATACGATTGTTACGGTGCAAGGTGTCGGAAACCTAGTACCGGCGGCTATGGTGGGTGAGAAAGCGGGCCCCCAGTCGTCGAGATCCTATGACCGCAGTGATACAGGAGTGGACAACTTGGCTCCTGTATCATCTAATGTTACAAGTTTAATTGATCACCTAGCAGTCCCCGATCCGTTTCGGAGAAGCACAAAAACTCCGCGTTCTCCGATCGAAATAGGGCAGACAGCGGGACAAACGTCGGTACCGTCTACCGTGGAAGAGGAAAGTAGTGTCCAAGATCCGTTGGATGCAGGTGGGTCTTCCAGCCCACAGCTACTAAGCCCGCAATCCAAAAGGCGGAACGCAAGCGAGGATGAACTCGATTCCTTCAAACAGCTTGGCTGCAAAATTAAGGAGTTGATTGCAATGATGGACAATGGGAAACGAAGAACGGTCCATCAGCCTATGAGGGAAGCAATCGGTAGCATCAGCCGACTGTATCTGATGGCAGTTCAGGATATGGCTGTTGACTGCGGAACCGCAGCAGTGGGGAATACGAGGGAAAAGTTCGCGCAGACAACGCCGGGCTTATGTGGAGCAACCGCTCCCATGTTGCCACTGCCACTGGGTGAATCAACCCCACAGCGCCACTGTGACATAACGGAGATCCCACCCGGCCTAAGGGTGAAAGTTGGTCCTATGAAAGCAAAGCTATCTGAGGGGCTACCAGGAGGAAACACTGAAGGAGAAAAAAAGCAGCCCTCTTTGAAAGGAGGGCAAAGTGCACCGAAGCCGCCGCTAGTTGAGAAGGGCAAGAAGGAAAGCGGGAAGAATGCAGAGGTCAGGAGGACCAAACCTGACAAGGAGTGGACAGAGGTACGACGTAAGTCACGGAAGAAGAAGGAAACGGAGAAGACACAGCGGATGCGCCCTGATGCCATCGTTATCTCCAAGCGAGGTGATGCAACCTATGCCGACATGCTTAGGCTGATTAAACAGCAGCCAGAACTGGAGGATTTCGGCACGAAGGTTAACAAAATAAGGAAAACCCGCAAAGGAGAGCTTCTGCTGGAGCTAAAAGGAGGAAGCAAAACCAGAGCAAGGGAATATGAAGGAGCCTTAATTAAAGCTTTGGAGGAAAAAGCTTCAGTTAAGACTCTTTGTCAGCAAACATTGGTGGAATGTTGGGACCTGGACGAAGTCACCACACGAGAGGAGGTGTGCGAAGCCATACGCACTCAAATTCCAGCCCTCAGTAGCATGGAGGCGTCAGCGGTTAAATCTATGCGTAGGGCAAGATATGGGACTCAAACTGCCACTATTGAGCTCCCTGCTGCTGAAGCCAAACTGATTATGGATGCGGGACATATACGAGTTGGATGGGTTCGGTGCAGGATACGCGGAAATATCGCACCGATCAGATGTTATCGCTGCCTCAACTACGGGCATGTTTCCCACCAATGCGAAAGCACGGTGGATCGCACAGGCGAATGCTTACGTTGCGGCAAAAAAGTCACTTAGCCAGAGGTTGCCAAGCAGCACCGAAGTGCTCAATATGTGAAGACGGGGACAAAAATCACGCTACAGGCTGTTTCCAGTGTCCTATGTATAAAAGAGCGATGTTGCAGCTAAGCAAAAATGGTTAAGGTGATCCAAATCAACCTTAATCACTGCAGGGCCGCCCAGGATCTATTGTATCAGACCATTACTGAAAGGCGCATTGATGTTGCAGTCGTATGTGAACCTTACCGTGTACCTCAGGCGAATAACACGTGGGTAACTGATCAGACGGGAGGGGCCGCAATCTGGGCCTGTGGCCAACTCCCAATAGAATCCAGTGGCCCATCGACCAACAAGGGATTTGCTTATGCCAGAGTTAAGGGGATCCACATTTTCAGTTGCTACGCACCACCAAGTGACGACCTAGCAACTTTCAATGCGTTCCTCGACGTTCTTGTATACAATGCTCGCGGAAAATCTCCTCTTCTAATTGCTGGGGACTTCAACGCTTGGGCTATTGAATGGGGAAGCACCAGAACTAATGCTAGAGGTTCGGCTATCTTGGAGGCATTTGCCGCCTTAGACATCACTCTCCTCAATACGGGTAACAAGGTGACTTTCCAGAATAGCCGCGGAGAGTCATTCATTGACATTAGTTTTGCCAGTAGGTCTCTTGCCCACCTCTCAAAATGGGAAGTACTAGATGTCCTCACACTCAGCGATCACAATGCAATCGAAATAAACACCACGAATGCATGTCCTCGCCGTAGCTGTAGACCAAGCGCGAAAGCTCAAAAGAACGGATGGAAAGTAGGCATGCTAGACATATCCATGCTAGACTACATGCTGGAAGGAGTTAACTTGCAGGGATCTGCACAGCAACAAGTTAAGGGCCTAATGAAAGCTGTTACTGATGCATGCGATGCCTCAATGCCCAGAAAAGGAAGAAATAATCGGCATACACCAAATTATTGGTGGAATGCTGAGATAGCGCAGCTAAGAAGGGAGTGCATCAGATCTAGAAGGCAAGCACAAAGAGCAAGGGGATCAGAAAATTTTGTACGTCGGCAAGCCGAATACAAGGCGAAACGTGCTGAGTTGCGGAAATCCATCCAAAGGAGTAAAAGCATACATTTTCAGGACCTATGTGAAGACCTCAACAACAACCCTTGGGGAGGAGCTTACAAACTTGTCAAACGACGCCTGGGAGGAGTCGCCGGCCCAGCGCCGATCGGTGCAGCGGCTATGTTAGATATTGTGCGAAACCTCTTCCCGCAACATGAGCGCACACATTGGACAAGGGAAGCTGTCTTGGAGCCCATTCCCACAATTACGGCAGATGAGCTTCTGGACGCCTCCAAAAAAAAACAGGCAGCAAGAAGACCCCTGGCTTGGATGGAATCCCCAACAGTGTCCTAAAACATGCAATACAGAGGAATACAGACGTCTTCCTTAGAGTGTTGAATACATGTCTGGAAGAGGGTATTTTTCCCTCTTGCTGGAAGCGGCAGAGATTGGTGCTGATACCGAAAGGTAACAAGCCGCCGGATCAGCCATCATCATATAGGCCGTTGTGTATGCTGGACACAATGGGTAAGATACTGGAGCGTATCATATGTCGGCGCCTCGAATTGGTCACAGAGGGTCCGAATGGACTACACAAAAACCAGTATGGTTTCAGGAAGGACAGGAGTACCATCGATGCAGTAAGCAGAGTCCGTGATATCGCTCTGAATGCAATCGCTGGTGAACGATGGCTCTGGGGCACAAAACAGTATTGCGCTGTAGTTACCCTGGATATTAAAAATGCGTTCAACTCGGCAAGATGGTGCAATATAGTACGCTCCTTGGAGAATCTCCGTGTACCAAAGTACCTTCTTAGAATGGTGATGTCATACTTGAGCAATCGAACGCTTCTTTATGACACAGAAATAGGCCCACAAAGGTACAACACTACTGCTGGTGTACCGCAGGGATCTGTGCTCGGTCCAATTTTATGGAATGCGATGTACGACGGAGTGTTTAGCGTGTCTCTACCAGATGAAGTAGAGATAATTGGCTACGCAGATGACATTGCAGTAGTCGCAGTGGCAAAGACGCTCCCGGAACTCCAGGAGAAATGCAACTCATCCGTGGTAAATATTCAAAAATTGGCTCTGGCAGACTGGTCTAGAGTTAGCGGACCATAAAACTGAGCTAGTTTTAATCAGCAGCAGGAAGAAGCTTGAAACCCTAAGCATTCGAGTCGGGGCACAAGACATAACGTCCGCACCTTTCATTAGGTATTTAGGGGTCCTACTGGATTGTCGTCTCAACTTCAGGGATCACCTCAAATTCTCAAGCGAGAAAGCGTCAAAGACCTACGCAGCCCTAGCAAGGCTTATGCCGAACGTTGGAGGGCCCAGACAACCAGTGCGTGAGCTGCTTGCGGCAGTCAGCAAATCGATCATCCGATACGCTGCACCAGTGTGGTCCTGTGCAACGAAACATAAATCGTACATTAAAGGAGCTGCTTCCGTGTATCGACTAAACTCGATAAGGGTATGTTGCGCGTTCCGAACGGTTTCAGATGACGCAATAAGCGTCATTGCAAACTGTAAACCGGTGGACATGGACATTAATGAGTTGGCGGCGATATATGCTTCGAGACGGGCAGAGTCTGCCACACATGATCAGAGTGACACACTAACTGCCTCCTGGCAGGAGCGTTGGCAAAGCTCAACCAAGGGTCGTTGGACGTTCGAATTAATACCCAACATCAGAGTCTGGGTGGCCCGAAAACATGGAACTCTGAATTACCACCTCACGCAGTTCCTCACAGGGCATGGCTGTTTTCGGGAGTACCTGCACAGATTTAAACATGCAGATGACCCGCATTGCCTGTACTGCACAAACCAGCCGGAAAATGCTCGCCATGTTCTCATGGAGTGTACCCGATTTGTGCATCTTAGAGAGTTAATCACGTCAGAGGTAGGTGAGAACCTTACACCAAATGGCGTGATTAACTTTATGCTAAAGGATGAAGACTCCTGGAACAAAGCTTGCAGCATAATCGTTGCTATAATGCAACAGGTCCGCAGAGATGAAGAAATAAATAGAAGAGTGGTCTAACCTAGCTCTCCCTGGCGAAGTAATGCCTCTATTGGCAGTCCCGCCAGGGTTGAAAAAAGAGCCAGCGTAGGCCGGGGGTGGTTTTAGTACGTAGGCATCACATGAGACTGTTTGTCCGGTGAATCGTGCATGCTAGTAGGTCGGTCTGCTAGCATCTTTAGAAGATTTACACCTCCATGGCGAATCCAAAAAAAAAAAAAAAAAAAAAAAAAAACACCAGCGTGCTAGCAATTGTTAATAATTCTTTCAAATAATCCACTTTCCATTTACAAAATGCTTTTTTATTAATATTCTTATTTATTCAACAAACGTTTTCTTCTTCTTATGCACATTCAAAACAAAAAACAGTTGTTAATGATACGAAATGGCTTGTCTAAACACCAAAGCGTGTCATCGTGACGCAGTGCCTGTCTAAATCGACTATTAGACTCGCTAACTTGTTGTTCCAAGTGAAGTTTTTGTGAGCAGATGGTTTAGCTGTGCCTTGCAGATAAGTTGCCCCGTTCTGAACCATTGCCTGTTGACAGTATTTCTCTTTTTAATTAAGGCAGTTACATAGCTATGTAATTTATTACAGTTTCTTGTGCTTGGCTTCTTTGGAACTACAATATCAAATGCAGAGGTTACATTCATGGAAAGTAAGGAGACATTATTATCAATAAATTCAGTTGTAGGAGATTCAGAGTGAATTAAATTCTGTTCCGAGAAATTTTTCTTTAAGATTTTCATAAAGAGTTGCCAATTACCCTTAGAGTACATCGGAAAAGTGTTAGTGTATAAATTGGTGTCTAATGCCACCTTGGTAACTATAGGCAGGTGGTCTGATGAAAGATACTTATGAGACGTAGGATCTGTTAGCATATTTGAAAGATTTGTAACAAACAATTCCAAAGTAGAGGGTTTAGCTTTGTAATTAGCTGGAATGTATGTAAGATCCTTAAGGTATACTAGCGTAAATTTGTTGCTAAACGAGAGGTCGTGAAGAATGTTGCCCCAACAGTTTTTCCTATTGCAGTCTGTTTCTACAGTTGAGTTCACCACCTAGTACAATATGCCCATTAATGCATGATAATTTGAGAAGGTCTGCTTTGAAAAAACTTTTAAGGTGACTTGTATCGTGAGTTAGATTAGAGGACCTTTCCAAACACTTGACTGATGGACGCGGAATGTACACGGAAAACGGTTTTAAAGTATTTTGAAAATCTAACCTGATTTCTACTACAATATTTTCTATTCTAGATGTTTCAATGAATTGATAATTACATTGGCGACCCTATCACCCCTGCGTGCGTTTCAATCCTTTCTATTAATAGTGTAATTAGGAACTTGGAGCCTATCCCTAGATGTTAGCCATGTTTCGGAGATTAAACAGATGTGAATTTCATTGGAGCTTAGAAAGCTAGGAAGTTTAGCTTGTTTATGTTGAACGGCACGTGAGTTCCATACATTGATATATTCTATATTATTTACTACCATAGACATATTTGATTGCTAATTCAGTAATGACATTAAACTATTCACTCTTACGTAAGAGAGTTTATCTCTTCAAAAGTAAACAGGTCAGTGGATGATTCCATGGCCGGCGCTGTTGTTGTTGTAGTGTGCGTGAGTGGTGCTGGTGCTCTTTCATGTGAGCCGATAAGATCATTCCTATAATTTTTTGAAGACAAGTGATTCTGCCTAACATTACTGTCGCTAGTGCCTTTATTATGCTGATAACTGCTTGTGAGTTGAGCTGAGTTGTTTTGGATTTGTTGTCGTTAAGAGTTCGGTGATCTCTTTTGGTTTAGAGAAAGGTACGAATCTCGGCAAGGCATATATGAACGCGAGCAAAAACAAGAAATATTCATTTATGAATTTTTTTTACCAATGAGCGCTCATGAGCGTTCGCGTATGAATATTTTTGTACTCTGGTAATAAGTAAAAATGAAATGATTAAGTTTTGTAAATATAATGAGGACTAGCTGTGCCCCCGACTTCTTACGCGTGGTATTCGAAATATGTTTATAATAGCGTGTATTTTTTATATTTTTCTCTAATTGTCAGATCTTTGATGTTGCCCCGCAGATAAAAAGGAAAACATTCGAAAATCAGCCAAAAAGTAGGCAACAGAATTAAAAATTTGAATATCTTTTGATTTAGTAGTTCGATTTCGATAAAATAAACGCTAAATGTTACATCAAGCTTGCTACAATACACCAGTTAAAACCGCATTCAAATAGGTTAAGCCGTTTCTGAGATTAGCGTGCACAGTCACGAAAAGGCTTACGATTTTATATATATATAGATAGATAGATATAGATATAGATATAGATATAGATATAGATATAGATATAGATATAGATAATGACCAACAAATAAACATGATGATGATAATGATCAACAAACAAAAAGTTAAGCAACAATAAAAATTTAAGTCTTTGAGTCTTTACGAAATTCGTTAACTCACACATACAACTTAACTTTTGTCTGCTTGGACTACATATCTGTTTTCACTATTTCATTCTTTCATTCTTCCTCCCCTCCTCGAGACATTGAAAAAAAAAATTTGAAATATACAATTTTCAATAAATAAAAATTTTATTCTGAATGAAGCTAGCTCTATACGGGTGTCCCACGACACCTCTTTCTTTTTTTTTGTGTATGTTCAGTTAATTTGTCTGGTGATTGCGTTTGTCGGGGTCTTTTGTTTAAATTGAACTGTTCAGAAATATTTTTATTGCTTGCAATGATTAAACTTTGTACTTGCGTGTGTTTTGCTGTTGTAGACTTAACTGTCACAGGTCTGCCAAATGACGCATTCGATGCATGATTGCTTGGATCGTTGCTTTGGGAATCTGTAACTACATTCGATTACGCGATCGAAGCAGTTTCTGTGTTCGTTGTTGTTGTTGATGATGCTGATTTAGCTGTTGAACCCAATGATTTGCTTTGTGTTGAAATTGTTGTTGTTGTTGTTGAACTAATTGATGCTGAGCGCAGTTTAGGTGGAGGTTGCGGGGATGGACACAGGGCGCTCCATGGCAGGGAGTGTCCGGTGCTTATTTTGATTGAGCTCATAGTAGGAGAGCAGGAATTTGCTGTTCGCACTCCCGACATTATAGATAGCAAAGTTGACCCACTTTTCTTAGGTCAGCTGAGACTACCGAAAAATTTACAATTTTAGGCAACTTATTAGCTGTCCTTTGGCTTAGTTGACGAGCTATGCTTATCTTAGCGCTTTCGTTATTGACTTTTTGATTGTTTATTATTTTGTTATAATTATTATATGGACACAAATTATTGAGCGCAAAACACGTCTATACTATTCGAGTGTTCAGAAATAGTGATGAAACTAAAAACGTTTAATACTTCTTTTTATACTTTTGGAACGAAGTTCTTTTACACGGCTTACTGAAATTGCAAAAGAAGGTATGAAATGAAATCATAACGCTGTGTGACTTTTTTGTATGTGTATTCGTGCATTTTTGCTATTTTTTGTATGTTTGCGTGCATTTTTGTGGTTGTATGAACGGTTTATTCTTATTTGTGTATGTGTGTGGATTACAACTATTTGTATGTGCACTTCTAGAGTATAAAATTGTTTCTCAATCGCTCCCATGCAGAAGGTATTTGGTCTCACTATGTTATGCGCACGCGCATGCGCCATCTACATTTACTTTTACTATGAAACATTTGATATGGTCATGTCATGTCTAGATGCTAGTCTTCGGCATATGTAAACAATAATGTATGATGTCTGTATACTCAAATTAAGCATAGTCACATGGTCAAAGAGAAATTGTCATTCGACAGTTCATTTCATATAGTTTCGTAAAAGTAAACTAAACAGAGACTTTAATATACTTGAGACACATACATACATATTTCACACACCTGACAATGCATGGTCATGTCATGACTGATAAGAACTTGAGAGCTTGAGAGAGACCCATGATCAAAATCATGATCATGACCAAAAGAGAGATCAAACATTTCTTAAAACGGTGAGATCAATTTTATTCTCTTTGCATATTCATTCTGTTTGGAATTGCTCGAGTGGTGCATAAGGCAAAATCAATAAATTATTAAGTAGTATTACTAATCAAATAATATTGATATTAAATAACATATAATTTAGAATTCTGCTGTAGTGAGGAGAATATTGCGGCTGTAATCGAGAGTGTGGCTGAAGACCATGAGCAATCCATTCAACGCCGATCTCAACATTTGGGCTTATCGTATGCAACAACTTGGCATATTTTACGTTCGAATCTTGGTTTGAAGGCTTACAAAATCCAACTCGATCAAGAATTGAAGCCGCCAGACTTGAATTTACGCTTATATTTCAGTCAATGGGCTCTGGAACAGCTCAACGAAGATCCGCTGTTTTCGCGTCGAGGCACATTTCTGGTTCAATGGCTACGTTAATAAACCGCCGAATTTAGGCTGAGGAGTAACATGAAGAGACTCTCGAACTGCCGATACATCCACAGAAATTCACTGTTTGGTGTGCTTTTTGGGCTGTTGGAATCATCGGTCCGTATTTCTTCAAAAATGAGGCCGGACAGAACATTACCGTCAATGGCGTCCGCTACCGCACCATGATAACGGACTTTTTGCTGCCTGAAGTTGAAGCACGAAGTGTCGGCGATAATTAATTCCAACAGAATGGGGCCAAGGCACACACAGCGCTCGACACAATGGCTTTATTGAGAAATCATTTTGGCGAGCAGTTAATTTCGCGTTTCGGACCTGTCAATGGGTGCCTAGATCGTGAGATATCACACCTCTAGACTTTTTTCTCTGGGGTTATGTGAAGTCAATAGTCTTCGCCGATAAGCCAGGTACGATTCAAGACTTGGAAATCAACATCACTTGCATAATTGGGCAGATATCGGTTGAAATGCTGGAAAGAGTGATCCAAAATTGGACCTCACGATTGGACCACCTTCGGCGTAGTCGTGGCCATCATTTGAATGAAATTATTTTCAAAAATTTCTCTTTGTGTGTTCTATATATAATTTAAAAAAAAAACTTCTAAATGAATCACCCTTTATAAGCTTAGTTTTTATAATCATTAGTTACTAATATCGAAATACTGTGGGGAAAAATTTATCAAAAAACTCACCTAGACTGCTTCTGAAAACTAAAACTTAAATTTAATAATGTCTAATAATATCGTTTATATGTGGATAAGTAAAGTATCTATATCTATCATTGAAGATCTGGTTGAACCGGACTAGCCTGTCAACTACTTGTCCAACATTGGCTTGCTTATGAAAGTCGGTGGTAGAGTGGTGCCGTGGTAGGACGAAAATCATTTTAAGCAATTTGTTTTAATGGCTTCGAGAAATATCCGCCCAAACTGGGGCCCCAAAGAAAACTTGGAAAACTGATCTGAAGAGGTACATTTTGTTCTCAATATTCAAGCGAGAGTTTCTGTTTATGAAGGGGTACAGAGTTCTAATGGATACGTTTACTTTATTATGCTTAACTCTTAAATTCATTAGTTAATTTTACCTTGAACATAAATAAAAATTTAATTTAAAACGTTTTTAATTATTACTTGTGGCAATGTGTATATACTTTTTTTTGTTTTTGTGTATCGTTATTTAACCTGAAAAGAAAAGAAACGTAAATATTTGATTAAATAGTGGATGATGAGAGAATTTTATATATAATATATACTAGGTGACCACCAAATTTTGTCTTGTCTGCAAAGATAGTTTTTGCATATGTTAGGAACGCATGTTTTCCGGTACCTTAAGTGTGCTAAATTAAAACAAGAAAGAAGATTACACTGTGCGACAAAAAAAAAAAGAAATCCTATTACATTAATGACACCTATTCTTTATTAATTTGGGCATGCTGAACACGAATTAGTTAACGGTTTTCTTCTAACACGTACCATTTAGTTATGATAGATTCTATTTCGAAGATTACTAGAAAATTGCACTGTGCGACAAAAAAAAAATAAAATTATAACATTAATGAAAGCACATATTCTTTGTTAATTTGGACATGCTGAACATGAAACAGTTACCACGTACCATTTAAAAGCTATGATAAATTCAATCAATAAAGAGAGCAAAAAAATGGTGCTTTTCAATCAAAAAACATACTTATTTTTTATTATTATGAATTTAAAAAAAAAAAATTGTAATATAATTACACATATAAGTATCTGTTATTAATCTAATAGATTTTTTTTTGTCGCACAGTGTTATCTTTGGATATGCCAAAGTTGTTATACTCTTCACGCTCTTGTGAATGAGCATGCAGAACTAATATATTAATGATTTGATAATATTATATATTACGTTTAGGGAAGAGTCAGTATTCATACTAATTTCAATACACCAAGAGTCACATGTAGAAGGCGCATTTCATACTATTTTCAATACACCTAGAGACACATGTAGGTAGCGCATGACTATAAGCCTGAAAAACATTGTATGTCACATGTAGATGACGCATGGCCATGATGTATTGAGCACAGATATTGGGATCTATACGATCCAGTAGTCCTAATCTCTTAAAATTTACATGGCTGGTGAATATGGATCAGGCACTCATTTTGAGTTTGTATGGGAGATACCCCTCCCAGTGGTCCGATTTAGCTGATTCCGACAAATGTGCAGTGCATGGTAAAAACAACCTTTGTGCAAAATTTCAACTCTTTAGCTCTCATCGAGCTGATCAGGAATATATATAATTTAAGAGGTCGGCGATGTCTCCTTCTGTGTGCAGCAGACCTCATGACAAACTTATAATACTATTCACTACGTGAAGAGTATAAGGACATATTTAAGGATAAAGCAATGTTTACTTAGGCCAGCAGCTTTGTTAATACACGTAAATATGAAACCACTCAAAATAAATCAGTGATAAAACAAATACTACTGGCATAATTTTTGTAAAGAAAACTAAGCCCAAAATAAAGATAAGCCAAATAAAGGATCCAAATCCAATGATAGAGTTGTATATGGGCAAGTTCCTTTAAGTTTTGGCTTTTGATAACCTTCTCTTTACAATATTTTTGCTCAGAGCGACGCACGTACACACTAGTAGTGAGCGTGGATTAATTCAAAAAGACTTTTGAATGACTCACTTTAAAATGCATACATTTTTTGCTATGTGTATTTGTAGTAAATGTGAATGTACTTATGTTGTATTTCCTTTTAATAATGTGTATGTTGTATACATCCACATGTTTGTATGTAAAGAGAATGTGAATGAAAGTGAATATTGGCACGACTGAATTATGGGTATAGCGTTTCATTATTTAGCATGCTTCACAAATGCTAAACGAAATGAAATAACTACGAAAGAAGACTAAAAGAAACATCGGCCGGAACGGTACAGCTTCCACACATTGTCTCGCTTCCCCTATCAAAAAACATGCATTCGACTGAGAAAAACACTTCACCGCTTTTACTCTTGTGTGCAACTATGCCTATGCCATCAAAATCTTTTTTGCTATACCTATTTTTTTCATTTAAAATTTTTGAATGTGAAGGCACAATACACATTCCATCACTGTCAGATACTTACAACAAACACTTATACAATGTTTCTAATCGCAAAACATTTTATACTAACAAGTTTCGTTGTATACAATAATATTGTGTATTCATTCATGAATTACAGTTGTTCAAGTCATCACTCATACAAAGCCACACACATGTGTGTTCTTATCCTGCCGTCGAAAACCGCATCGGTGCTTGTTAAGACCTGTATAGTTAAAATAGGCTGGACTCGTTGCAGAATTCGGTAACGGCAGCAGTCCCACAGATGCTTCAATTGCACTGTAGACAGAAGCAACTGCTGCCTGAAATGCGGAGAAGAACGGCACACTGTGAAAGACGGCACTCGCAAACCAAGGTGCTTCGTCTGTGCTCTGCTGTACAGCGGATACAACTTAATCGGTGCGCACTATGAGGCGTGTTACGGGATGCACATTATAATAAAGAATAAACGTGGTGCGAAAACGATCCATAGTTATTCGATTTAACCGCTCTGATGGACGATTATGATACCCATAAAATGGACGAAGTGCACGATAAGTTTGAGGAACAGAACCATTATTTTGATAAAAAATTTTAACAATTTGCAAGCGTTGCTCTGCTGGCCCATAATAAAATGCCAAACCAAGCTTAACAAAAAGCAACTATCAGCTGTCAAATAAAGCAAAATTGCCAACTCAAAGTTGTGAATCTGTAAAAAACACCATTTGCTTACATCAATCAAAAGGCATAATAGATTAGATCAAACCCAGTCACCACCCGAATATAACTTACTTAAGGTGCAAATAAAATTAATTCGCGAATTTATATTAGAAAATCTTATAAATGCAGCTAACGAAAAATTAAAATCTAAACTCCAAATAATAAGCACAAAAACCAATCACACATAATCAAAACAGCCAAAAACAGATAGTCTATCCAAAATAGCTTGCCAAATATAGAGCTTACTAGCGTTGAGCGGCGCGCGTTGCTACGGCCCCGTCGTGATGTTAGTGCGTGATTTTTGTAGTCATTGCTACTTTCTCGCTCTCATTTAGTCTACGCACATTTGTTGATTTTTTTGCTACTAACGAAAGCAAGCATGTAATTGTGTTTCTTTGTTCTTTTTGTAGTTCTCTTGCTTGTTGTTGTTGGTTTCGAATGTTTTCGTTTCGATAGAGAGACTATGGCTTTATGCCAACATCAACTATTATACAATGTATATTTGTTGCGTTTATTGTTAAATCACTTTATTTAATTCTCTTCCACTAAAAACTTGGTGTTGGCAGTACACTAGTAGAAAACGAGAGACCAGTTTTCCTTAACATAACAATTGACTCTGCCGCATCAGTGTTGGTAGACCTGTTGTTGGTCAGCATGTCGAGAAGTTTACTAGTACTTACGTCAGAGGGCGCAACAGTAACCGCCACAGCTACTCCCTCCTTAGTGTTCAGACGATTATTATTTTATTTTTTATATTCATAGTCAAATTTCTGATGCTTGATATGAGGATGGCTATTGCTGATGTTGTTGCTGTAACTGAATTTTGAACTTTCGTTCCGTCAGTTGAGGAACTCGTGTATAAGTTTGAATTGCTTTTGGCGTCCACTCTGGATCTACAACACGGAACGCTGGTTTTAGTCTTTCTACGGAGATATTGTGTGTTGTACCATTGATATCGATCACTGATCTGTTCTTTTACCATGTGTGGACCAGTGTATTCATGCGTATTGTGCTTCGAGAGGACGTGTGACATGATCGCTGCGGAGGAATATATGACTGCATGAATACTTTTCGTGCAATTTAGTTAGATTATCTTTGTCATTATTAGTCAATTCGGTATCAACATTAACAAGCAAAGATACATTTTAACAATAATAAATTGAAAAGAAAAAACCGGCAGTCACATACAAGCAGATCTAAAAGCGTATCATCATCATTCAGCATGCCACTCACACATAGTTCGCATAACGAAGAGGAAGAAAAGCCGATAGCCTCCCAACAACAGGATTAGAAACCGACCGAAACTGACAGCGACGTCGCATGAATCACCAAGTGCCACACAATGTTAGGTGCATACTTTCAGCATGTAAAAGCGAAAGTTTAAGCGACCTAACTGAAATCACAGATCGAATAATAGACAATTCACCATCGTCAGCTTATGTAATGGCAGCATCGGCCAACAACCCTCCTTATGGGGTAGCCACTCTTTCAATAATGAACAACATCGAGTCAAGAATCACGGCATTGAAAACGGCAAAAAAACAAATTGTTATTAAATTAGCGGAGATTTCTACAAAATTAAGCCGTATGAGATCAAATTGACTGTGCTGATCGATACCACGCTCCACGAACACGCAACCGTAGCTCATCACGGAGTGCTACCAAAGTTTGCCGTTATCACATCAGGTTTGGAACCACAGCGCGAAAATGCGAACAGCCTTGTGAGTTTCCAGCCGCAAACACACTCACTGCAAATACAGGAAAATGAAATTGCTGCCGTCCGTCAGTGCATCATGGAAGAAGGACTTCACATACGCGATCGCAATAGCAACCTCAACTTTTTGTTTGACACAGGGTCAGTAGTGTCAGTTATCCCACGTACATCGGTAGACGCAAAACTACACACAATACTCGACGAGTTTCAATTATATGCAGCTAATTTCGTCACATGTTAGATAAGTATACAAAAATTACACAAATCAATTGCTATCAATTACCAACAGCTACTACCGTTTGTCATCAAATAATTACAACCGGCCCACCTGTGGTAGAATCTAAATGCGATATACTGGAGAAAAATTGGTGATTATCAAAACAGAGTTGAAAAACCTTCAGCAAAGTGGCATCGTTCGTCTGTCAAGCAGCCCTTGGTCAAGCCCAATTCTCTTGGTCAAGAAGAAAACCGGCGGCTGGAGAGCTTGCGGCGACTGCAGGAGACTTAATGCATGCACACAACCTAACAGGTATCCGATACCATACATTGACAATATAAATGAGAGACTTCACGGAAATTCTGTGTTTTCAAAGATTGATATTCAAAAAGCTTACTATAATATTCCAATGAATCCTGAAGACATTCAGAAAACAGCAGTCAACACTCCGATTGGTCTGTTTGAGTTAATCTTTATGCCCATCGGTCTTAGAAACGCAACTCAAACATTCCAACGTTACATGGATTCCATATTTCGGGATGATGATTTTGTATTTTGCTATCTTGATGACATCCTGGTGTACTCCAAAGATGCAGATGAACATCACAAACACCTACAACACGTTCTGAAAAAACTGCAAGGGGCCAGTTTGTCGATCAACGCTTCAAAATGTGAATTCGGACAAAAAGAGCTAACATTTTTCGGATATTTGATTTCGACCAACAGCATTAAAGAAAGAGTGGAAGCAATACGGAGCTTTCCGCGTCCAAAGAATATAGTAGAACTGCGACGATTCCTGGGGACTATTTAATTTTTTCCGTAAGTTCATCCCTCATGCAGCCAGTGCACAAGCATACTGAGCAGTTTATGCAAAGACTCGAAGAAGAATGACCAGACTCCAGTTACTTGGACTACGGAGTTGGAGGAAGCTTTCGAAAATGTAAATCAAGTCTTGCACAAGAAACTCTTTTACATTTCATGGAACCAAATACACCATTTATTTTGACAACTGATGCTTCAGTCATCGCAGTTCCAATAGCTAAGTAGAAATGAAATTAAACCAATTGCATTTTTTCCTCAAAACTCAAACAAGCTCAAAAAAGTTACAGCACATATGACAAGGAGCTTCTGGCGATATATTTAGCCATCAAACATTTTAAACATATACATGATGGTCGTGAATTCGTAATTCAAACTGATCACAAACATTTAATATATGCTTTTCAACAAAAACTTGACAAGGTATCGCCAAGGCGAATTCGTCAACTTAACTACATTACTGAGTTTACAACAACAGAGTTTACATTAACGTGTCTGGCAATGACAACGTGGTGGCAGATGCATTGTCTAGGATTAACCAAATAGACATGCCTGTAACTGTGTCCTTAAAAGACATTTAAGCGACTCAACAAGAAGATGATGAAATTCAACAACTCCTTACTAGTACTACATCTTTAAAACTGCAACTTATTAAACTGTCCGGCAATGTGTACTGATATCAACAACTGGGTAAATGAGTGCAACGATTGTCAGCGATCAAAAATACAACGCCATAACAAGCTCACGCCTGAACATTTCCGATCGGTTGATCAGAGATTTGAGCATGTTCATATTGATTTAATCGTCGTTCCAGTGTATAAAAGAAAACAAGTATTGTTTGACTATGATAGACAGATTCACAAGGTGGCCAGAAATAGTACCTGTCAAAAACATCTGAGCCGATACAGTAGCATCAGCATTCTATCGAGCGTGGATCGTCAGATTCGGTGCCCCAAAAACAATATCAACCGATCAAGGCACACAATTCGAATCTGCGTTATTTCTGGCACTGACACAAATGGTAGGAGCACAACGGATACGTACTTCTCCGTATCATCCGGCCTCCAACGGTATAATAGAACGATGGCTTCGGTCCCTCAATACTAAATTGATTTGCAACCGTGCCACACCATGGTTGGAGATTCTTCCGTCAGTCCTATTGGGCTTGCGAACATTTTATAAAGAAGACATCAACGCGTCGGCGGCAGAAATGTTATATGGCACAGAGATCCGACAAATTTTTTTCACATACAGACGAACCGCCTGATCCAACACAATTCTTACACAAGTTCAGGGAACATTTACGTCAGATTCGACCTGTTTCCGCTGCACACCATGCAAACAAGCCAACGTTCATTCTTAAAAACTTATACACATGCATTCATGTTTATCTCCGCAGCGATCATGTCACACGTCCTCTCGAAGCACAATACGCATGAATACACTGGTCCACACATGGTAAAAGAACAGATCAGTGATCGATATCAATGGTACAACACACAATATCTCCGTAGAAAGACTAAAACCAGCGTTCCGTGTTGTAGATCCAGAGTGGACGCCAAAAGCAATTCAAACTTATACACGAGTTCCTCAACTGACGGAACGAAAGTTCAAAATTCAGTTACAGCAACAACATCAGCAATAGCCATCCTCATATCAAGCATCAGAAATTTGACTATGAATATAAAAAATAAAATAATAATCGTCTGAACACTAAGGGGGGAGTAGCTGTGGCGGTTACTGTTGCGCCCTCTGACGTAAGTACTAGTAAACTTCTCGACATGCTGACCAACAACAGGTCTACCAACACTGATGCGGCAGAGTCAATTGTTATGTTTAGGAACACTGGTCTCTCGTTTTCTACTATCGTACTACAGACACCACGTTTTTACTAAAAAAAAAATAAATAAAGTGATTTAACAATAAACGCAACATTGTTTAATAGTTGATGTTGGCATAAAGCCACACGTGTATCAGAAAGCGCCATCTAGCGGTCAACTTTGGAACTTTCACCGTTGACCCCTAGCTGGTGTTTTGAACTTCCGGTGTTGACCGCTAAATGACACTTTTAATTTTCACCATTGACCGCTAGATGGCGCTTTTTAGCATCCACCTTTAACCTTTGAAGAAGACAAAGAAGAAGAAGTGAAGTGTCAACCTAGTGCGGTTCATAAGATAAAGAATCCGAAAAACATATGGATTTTTATTTTTTTTTTTTTTGAAGACCGTCCCTGGTGTCAACTCATGCTACGCCGCCACTAAAAATAGTGGACTTATAATACCACCAGCATCCTTATCATAACCAGAGACATTGATACTGATGTTTGTATGCATTTCTTCAAATTTGTTTATATATTTCAACTCCAAAGGAATTATCAAATTCTTTTCGCTTAGTGAGTTTTTAATGTCTTGGATTTTGTAGGATGAGCAACGATATTCAGCAAGTAGATAAAAGTTAATGTTGTAGGCAGTGAGCTCTACACGATTTTCCTACATTAATGTGATGATGGCGGTGGCAGAACTTTTCTGGTAAAAATAATTCCCCCCTTGTATTTTTCAATGCATATGTTTAAATTCGGTTCTTTAAACCGCTTGCAGTGACTTCAGGGGTAAGGTTGTTAATTGATTTGCTTATGTCATCAACATTTAGAGGTGGTATAGTTTGTTTAACGTAGAGAACATTTAGAGGTGCTCTAGTTGTTTCATCCACATCCATTCTTTCCATGGCGGTATATTTTTCTATGTACATTTTAAGATACATTAATGAGAGAAAAGTATATCCGTTTTGCTCTCTGACTGTTTTCATTAACTCTTCAGAGTGATTTGAAAAAATCACTTGAATATTGCTAACAATTGTAATGAGCGACACCTTGGATTTTTGAGACTTAACTAGTAATGATCCTGTATTCCGTTCTTCAACAAAATATTTTACAAACACTTCAAAATAAATGTTGTAGGCGATTAATTTAACAACATTCTCCTCCATTAGAGTTATTACATCGAAGAACTTCTCTGGCAATGAAGCGTCTTCGCATTTATTTTCAAAGCGATATATACGTCATATTATTGCCGAATTTAATACTGTTTCGGCTGGTGGTGCTGTTCATGCTGCTGCTGTTAAAGATGATGGTATCCCGTCAAGAAAAGTCTAAAAAATGAGAATACATTTCTACAACAACATCATGCAGCTTATGTGTATAAAAATGTTTATAACAACAACATGCAAGCAAGCAGATTGTGTGTTGTACAAAATCAAGCGAATATACGAAGAAAAGGTACCGAAAAACACACGGAAGCTCGCAGTTGATCTAATTAATGGCAAGAGGGGATACACAACATACGTAAACACAACAACAACAATTACACACGCCAAAGAAAACAAAAGCAACATACAGACGGATAGACAGATGGATGGACAGACTGAAAGATAGACATAGCTAAATTAACTTTACAGAATATTTTCATGCAAATGTTGTATTGTTGTATTTGTTTTGAGATGATCTCTCTCTCTCTGTCTGTTTTTTAGAAGTTTCACTTCTATCACGTGTACAATGGCACACATGCAATTTTTTTTAATTGCGTAGGGAATAGCTCTGCCCACTATTTGGATACAAGAAAAAGTTTTAGGGCTTTTGTTTTTATGACACATTTCTCCAGAGATAGCTCAGAGCTCCTGAGCCTGATTTACTTCTTGTAGGATTCACTCTACAAAAAAAGTAGCATAAAAAACTAAGGTCACACAAAGCTGGTAAGAGTATAGATGATCCATCTCTTGTATTGGCATATTCTCCACTGCTGCTAGGATCACACATGTCTTCGATAGTTGTAACAACTTTCTCAAAATTATTCATCAACAGTGTAACTGATGAGCATTCCATGTTGTCTCTACTAGTCTTTTGACCGATACACCAATAGTTTTTATTAGAAATTCCCATGGATGTGTGGATGACGAAAAGAACGTGTAAACTCGTTCTACTGTTCCGAAAAAAATTACACTTGAACTAACACTCCCGATAAAGTGCACTCGCATAGAGTTAGCAAATGATTAGCACAAGGCATAAAGATTGCTTAAGGATTGTGTTCTTTGATTTAGGATTGTACACCACAGTGAACTCCTCACATGCTTGTAGCGTTATCATATCATTGATATAGATTTATGTTGGTTATCACTCTCCAGGTGCGTAAGGATATTTTCAGAAAGTTCGATGGCAGTCTTTCCATTTGCAGGGATAAAACCTAGAAATGATTCCTTCACTTCAACGTTGTCGCCATATCTGATGACATAACTCATCTGATCAACATATGATATGCCTGGAGTGCTATCGAAAAGAGTTCCGAAATATTTTGCCTTTTATATGTCGTCCAAAATGTTATTTTTCACCTCTTTCCCCAAAAGGTTGATGAATTCATTTTGAATGTCTTTGGACAAATATGCATCCGCCCGTTGCCATTTTATACTGGCGATAACATGTTCCATTCTTAGCATATGTTCTTTTAGCACGGGGTCATATTTCGACAATAGATCAATTAATTCTAAGAAATATCTTCTATTGTCTGATGAAACCTCCTCTCTGCCCTTTAAAGGGAAGATTTAGGCGTGCCAGGAAAAGAATTACATCTAAAAGGCGACTCAAAACGTCATGCCATTTTTTTTTTTCATGTTACAATATGCCGCTCATTCAGAATTTTACGAAAATTGTCGCCTTCGTTTGTAATAAATCTCGTGACTCAAAAGTCGTAGCCCCAAGTAATTTATATATTCTGAAAATATGGTATGTAGTACAGCGTCTAAGAGAAATTGTGCGCTTATGTCAACAAGGGGGAAGGGGTGTTCAAAAATGTGACTAAAACTGAAAAGTAACTTTTCTTTTGTATGCGTATTACTTGAGAAGGGATTGTTCTATTTGAGTGATTTTTAATTAGAAGATTGTGAAAGAAATATTTTGGATCTTGAAATTTACACGGTTGATGGATATAGATCAGAAACTTATAGGGCCCAAATTTCAGTTCGATATGTTAAAAAACAAAAAAAATTCTAACAAGAACATTAATTTAAAGGGGGGTTTGTGTGGGAAGTACCCCACCTGGAAGCCCTATTTCATACAAACCACCCTTTAAATTAATGTTCTTATTAAAAAAGTTTTTTGTTTCTTAACGTATCGAACTGAAATTTGGACCCTATAAGTCTGTAATCTATGGCCATCAATCGTGTCAATTTTATGCTCCTAGGGCTACTAGGTGGGGCACCTCCCATACAAACCACCACTTTAAATTAATGTTCTTGGTAGAAAAAGTTTTTTGTTTTTTAATGTATCGAACCGAAATTTGGACACTATAAGTTTGTTATCCATAGCCACCAATCGTCTAAATTTCATGATCCTAGGGCTACCAGGTGGGGTACTTCCCATACAAACCTTTAAATCAAAACAAATCTTTAAATTAATGTTTTTGTTAGAAAAAGTTTTTGTTTTTTAACATATCGAACTGAAATTTGAAATAAGTTTTTGATCTTTAAATTGCCATATTAATACAATAAGAAAATTCTCCTTCTTCCTGTTTTTGATCAAAAGCTCCTCAAGTTAATGACCTCAAAAATGGTTGCCAACTATTGCAATCTGTAAATGCCATCCACAAAAGATCCACATTCACATACTGCCAATTCGGTCATCTTTTTTAGTGCTTTTCTATATTTTGTTTTGATTATGTTATTATTATTATTATTATTAAAAAGTAGAATAAAAAAAAAAATAAATTCTTATACTACTTAGAATTAAGAGCGCTAGCTGCCATGGCTTTCAGCTGAACTGGA
>JBAMAV010001022.1:0-77141 GCA_037043315.1 Amiota communis | reverse complement strand
CTGTATTTTTAAAACTAAACAAAGCAACTGAGCTCTTTTTCTCAACTCTCTCCCTCTGGTTGTAGATGCGTAATATGTTTACTTGTGCGCTCACTTCAGCTCGCTCGCAATATACAAAACACATGAAAATATTTCAACAAATAATGAATAGGTTTGTAAATATAATCTAATCACATTCATTATAATGAATTTGAATTTCTCTCATATTCATTACCAGTGAGTCAATCAACATGTGAATGCAATGTTATTCATACTACAGAAGTAAAATATAAGTGAAACTCAAAATCAATTCCAACGAATTTGATTGGAACAAGTAACCATTTTATAATGAATGAATCAAAAGGGCTTTTGATTTATTCAATGCACCCCTCTAATTCATACACATTAGATCTACTACGCACTTCATTTCAAACAAATATTAATAAGTAAAAATGAAATGATTAAGATTTGTAAACATGATGATGATAATGAACAACAAAAAGTAAAGCAACAAGAAAAACATAAAGCAAACAGCAATAACAAAAGAGAATGTGCGTAAAGCGATAGGATAAAAAATACACATAGAACAAAAACAAAATACTCACAAAACAACAACAAAAGCAAATACAACAAATTGGACGAGAATTTTCTCAGCCAAAAGAAAGGCAGAATTGCGACGCTTCCCACAACGCCCGCCGCGATGTTACACAGCCCTAACTAAACGTAACCAATTCAACCAATTACAACACTAAACTGTATACCCATTTTTCCTACCATCAATTTTTAAGGTTTACCCCCTGGTATCAAAATTATAGACGTATCCACGTCAAAAAGACAAGTGATCAGCATGTAAAGATGTTCCACGGCCGCCACCCATTATGCTATCGGGGGAAGTTATTTAGCACTGCAGAAACTTAATCCAAAAAAGAGTTTTATATCAAACTTCTTAACAATAATATATATATACCAAATCAATATGTCAGATGCTGAAGATTTTAAAACTGTAACGGAAGTTTTAACAAGCGAAAATCTCCTATGGTACACTTATGAAAATAAGCAAACCAGACCTATTAAAGTCATTGTGAAAAATTTTTATCACACATGCGAACCACAAGCCGTAATATCTGATCTTAAAGAACAAGGATTCAAAGCTGGAAAACGAAACAACCATTAGACATGTTTTCTCCTTACCTTTACCTTACCTTAAGACTATATTGCACTCTATCGAGGCAATTCAGCAATCAAAAATGATCCCTCAGTGTAAATCATGCCAGGCTTTTGGCCACACGCAGAACAACTGTTGGAAACAGCCAAGGTGCGTCAAGTGCGCAGGAAAGCACAAGGCAACAGACTGTAAGAAACCAGAACAGCAGCAACCAAAGTGCTGTAACTGTGGTGATTCTCATCCTGCTAGCTACAAAGGATGTATTTTTGCTAAGGAATTACAAAAGATTCGGGACCAAAGAAAAGTGAATCTCACACCTAAAATACAAAAAATAAACCTTTAGACAGCCAGCCAAATAGGTATCAGAACAAACCAATTGCTTTAAATAAGAATGCAACTCAAAAATTACCGGAATACTCGCAAGTTGCTAAAGAAAAAAAAAAACTGAGAAACGAATATATTACAACAAATATTGGATAGACTTGTGAAACAGCAAGAGATTGCAACACTTGAAATGAGGCTGCAAAATCTCGAGAATGCATTACACCAAGTTAAGTTAACATGCCCAGTTTCCTAAAAATTATGTTATGGAAAGCTAACGGACTACTCAAATACCACGTCGAATTAGAAATTATTCTCAATACTGAAAAAATCGATGTATGCCTAATATCTGAGACACATTTCACTAATCAAACATATATAAAATTCAAAAACTATTCATCCAAATAATTACGGTCGGCGAGGTAGTGCTGTTATAAGAAGAAGTAGTATCAAACACCATGAAGAAGCTAAGATGTGTACAGATATGTTTCAAGCAACTTCCGTAACTGTTGACACTGACAACAAATTATTATTAACAGCCATTTATAGCCCTCTACGGCATCAGATGTTTGTTTACATTTTAGTTTCTTTTGTTCCTTAAATTCTTAAGTCTAATTTGTATATTGGTTTCGCTCACACATCATTGATGAGATTAGCTAACACTTAACTTTTCTATTGTACATTACTTTTTATCAACACAAGATCTACTAACACTATTATGCCATGTTTTGATTACTATGTTTGATCTTGTTCTTATTGCTATGTTTTTACTATGTTATTTTTATTACAATGCTTTGATCCTATTCTTTCTATTGTGAATTAATCTTCAATCGATTTTGGTTATGAACACACGTGTTTTTTTTTTTTTTGTTAATAAAAAATAAATGTTATATAGTGCGCTGAAACTGTGTTTGGTTTTTTTGGTTAAGTTTTGATTTAATTTTGGTCCTTCGAGCCGGATACTCAAGGAAATACTTTTGGAATAATTGTGCGCTAACAAAATTAATATTAAAACAAACAATGGTACTACCATACACAGTGTTATCGAAACAACGTGGTTATGTGAAGACACGTATCACTCGTGCATATGATGCCTCAAAAACCATCGAAGGGACAGCAAACACAGAGACTCTACTTCGAAATCGCTTGGGAAAACTCAAAGAGAGCTACAGAGAATTTATGGAATGCAGCAAAAGTATGTACGAATACAGTGAAAACGAAGATTTTGTCGATCCGTCTGTTGATATGGGAGAGTATAAGAAAAAGAGAGACGACTCGATTGCCAAACTTGTTCTACAACAAGCTGAGTTTTTGGAGAAATTCAAAAATTCACCGATGAACACAGAGGTACATTATGAAAGGATTAAAATACCCATATTTTCGGGAAATTACGAAGATTGGCCGTCATTTTATGATCTTTTTTCTGACGCAATCGATGCCAAAGGATCATTAAAGGCTACTCAGAAATTCCATTATCTTAAGTCATATTTGTCAGGGGATGCATTAAATCTAATAAAACATATTCCAATTACTGGCAACAACTATCCTCAAGCATGGGAACGTCTTCGACAACGATATGAGAAAAAAGCGTTGATTATTCGTTCATTCGTACATAATTTTCTAAATCTGCCGCAAACAAGCCAATCAAACGCATCAGTCTTGCGTAAAATACATGATGGGGCTGATGAAGTGTTGAGAGGTTTGACGGCACTCAAGTGCACCAACCGTGATCCTTTTTTAACATACATTATGCTAAAAAAATTGGATGACGACACAAAACAAGCATGGGCAGAGCATTCAAAGGGAGAAAATGACACCATTAATAAATTTTTGGTCTTTTTGTCTAGCCGATGCGATGCTTTAGAGACTTTGTAGTCGTCACGTGGTACACAATATGGACGCACAGTTGCGGTCAGTCATGCAAATACCGATCAGAAGAAACCATGCAAAATATGCAATGGCACACACGCAGTTTTCTTCTGTGGGAAATTCAAAGCATTGGATCTTGAAGCACACAGAAATCTATTGAAAACAAAGGGTTTATGCTACAACTGTTTAAGTGATACACATCGAGCAAATCAATGCAATTCAAAATATCGTTGACGAACGTGTAAGGGCAACCACCAAACTCTTCTTCATATCAATAGAGCATCGTCAGTTGATAATACTTTAACCATCAATCATAATTTGGATTGCAACATTCAATCGTCATCAATTGAGGGTGAGTTAGTTCCAGCGGTACTCAAAATTTTTTTGTCCTATGCTCCTGCGAATACACTATTACCAACAATCATTGCAAACGTATTGGACGCTCATGGCACATTGTTAAAATGCCGTATGCTGCTTGACTCTGGCTCTACGAAATCATTCATAACTGAATCATTTATTAAACGTGCTGGCCTCTCTCGTCAACATGCACGCGTTTCGGTATTTGGCTTTTCTGCTAACAACGTTGGAGTTGCTCGTGGTCGAGCTCATATCAATTTGCAGTCACGTACATCTAGCAGTTCTTACAAACTGGACGCACTTGTCATGAAAAAACTGACATCTTCACTACCGGTTGAGTTGATCGACATATCAAGCACTACATGGACTCAAATAAATAGATTGAGATTAGCAGATCCATCTTTTAATGTACCTGGTCCAGTAGACATCATCATCGGGTCAGATCAACTATGAAACATATACACAAGCGAACGATTACAATTCGGGTATAAATTACCTATTGCCCTTAATACAATTTTTGGTTGGATAATCGTTGGCTCTTGTCATGGTATCGGAGAAAATGCTATAATTTATCATACACACGGATCAGCTGGGCACAGATACTTTGATACGTACATTTATGGAAATAGAATCTGTTCAATCCAACACTAAGACAATAAAGGCAGCAGAACCTGCAAAATATCAATTCATACATACTCACACAAGAGATAAATCGGGTACATATGTTTTACAATATCCATTTAAAGAAAATGCCAGACCTATTGATGACACATTAAAACAAGCAACTCAAAGATTTTATAGCCTAGAGAGAAAATTTAGCAAACATTCTAATCTTAAACAACAATATGTAAAATTTATGGATGAATACATTAAGCTCGGACATATGCAACTAATACATCATAACGATATCGGCATCCATAAATCAGATTGCTTTTATTTGGCACATCATGCAGTCTTCAAGAATGACAGTACCTCGACCAAATGCCGCGTAGTATTCTCTTAACGATCGATTACACATTGGCCCACCTATTCAGAGAGATTTGTTTGGTGTAATGATTCGATTTCGGCAACATCGCTTCATTTTCACGACGGACATTGAGAAAATGTTCAGAGGCATCAAGATTGCTCCGATGCATACCAATTTCCAGCGCATTGTTTGGCGCAATTTACGGCTGCACCTTTATCGCTCGATGACGGTGACTTATGGTTTATCTCCATCACCATTCCTAGCAGTACGAGTTTTGCAGCAACTTGCAGACGATTACAAAGACACTCACAAAGCTGCTGCACAGGTGTTGGCTAACAACACATACGTTAACGACATAGCTATGCAATTCAATAGAAGAACTGATCACACTAAAAGACGAAGTCATAGATCTATTGTTGAAAGCAAATTTCAAGTTACAAAAGTGGTGTTCAAATTGCTGGCCGTTGTTAGAATCCTTGCCCGAGGATGTTCGCGAGCAAAACCCAGTAGATTTTAATCACATAGCGGAAGCTCCAGTCCAAAAGATACTTGGGTTAAATTGGAACCCATCTACCGATGAATTGTTTTTATAATTCAATGATTTACACTTTGATAGATTACCAACTAAAAGAATTATACTTTCAGAATTATCGAAAATCTTTGATCCAACCATAATCCAGCTTAAGGCGATATTTCAAGAAAGTTGGTGTCACACTTTAAATTGGGACGACGAACTACCTGAAGTTTTATGTACACGGAGGCGCTTCTGTATGAAAGATATACCTCAGTTGGCTTCAATTCGAGTCCCGCGTTACATCGTTTGTACTAGGCGATCAATGGAGCTACATGTTTTTGCTGACGCATCAGCGATCGCATGCGCAGCGGTTGTATATAGCCGAATTCCAACAGACGATGGTTATATTGTCAGACTAATAGCCTCACGTACGCACGTGGCTCCATTGAAATCAATATCGATTCCACGACTTGAGCTTAACGCAGCAGTATTGGCAACAATGTTACTGAATCTTGTTAAATCAGCCCTCACCATACCTATTTCCGTTCATTGTTGGACAGATTCAGAGATCCTGCTCCATTGGTTATCTTCTCCACCCAGGAAACGGACAACTTTTGTCTGCAACAGAACGGCTGAGATTCTTGACACTTGCGCCAGAAAGTTTTGGCGGCACGTCCGGTCTCAAGACAATCCTGCAGATTGTGCTTCGCGAGGTCTTTCTGCATCAAACCTTACTACACACGAACTTTGGTGGTCAGGTCCTCGGTGGCTATCACAACTACAACACTTGTGGCCTGCATCTAAATTAGACGGCGTAAACCCCTCTGACGCTGCTGTTTTGAGTGAGACAAAATCACAATTGTACATATTGCCACTCCAGAAGCAAACATATTTGTGGACCTCATCGAAAAACTATCATCATGGACTCGACTGGTTAGAACTATAGCTTTTTGTTTCCGATAAAAAATGGCCAAGTTATAAGGTAATATGTACGGAACCTACCTAAAAACGGTTTTTGGGCTCTAAAACAAGATTTTGAGGGTGTATCAGAGATTTAATACATACCATTCTTTTTGGCTTTTTATAACCTATAACCTCCACTAGGTCTGATAAGAAGTTTTTTAATTTTTTTTTTTTTGTAACACAGTGTTATCAATTCTACGTATTGTTCAAAGAACTGAATTCACATCAGACTATAAGCAAGTGATGGACGGCAACCAGTTGAACGCAAAATCGAAACTTATACGACTACAACCATTTATCGATGATTCAGGGCTATTGCGCGTAGGTGGTCGTATTCAACACTTTTCTGTCAGCGATAAGGTCAAACATCCAATCATTCTACCAAAGACATCACCTATAACACTACTCATTATTCGTCATGTTCATGAGAAATATCTGCATACTGGAGTTGAGGCTACATTTGTGATCACGCGCCAACAATATTGGATTCTCGGCGCTCGAAACATAATTCGAAGTGTTGTGCACCGATGTAAGAAATGCTTCATGTTGAGGCAATCGACAGGTGCACCAATTATGGCCAATTTGCCTTCACATCGTGCTTTTCTTCATTGCGGCCTTGACTATGCGGGTCCAGTCTATATCAAAGAAACCAAGGGACGGAATCCCAAGCACAGTAAGACGTATTTTGCCATTTTTGTGTGTCTATCAGCTAGAGCTATTCACATTGAGTTGGTAAGTAACTTGTCGACTAACACTTTTATTGCCGCACTTCAACGTTTCAGCAGCATTCGTGGCAAACCGACTAACATATACTCTGATAACGGCACTACATTCCACGGCAGTAAGCGAGTACTGCATGAATTTCAACAACTGGCAATAAAGCAGGCAAAAGATGAAGATATTGCAAACATCATAGCAGCTGAGGGTATCACATGGCATTTCATACCACCTTCATCACCACACTTTGGCGGTATTTGGGAAGCCGGTGTAAAATCAATTAAGTTACATCTTCGTCGTGTCATTGGAAGCAACATACTGACATTTGAAGAATACCAACACTCCTTACACAAATCAGTGCGGTATTGAACTCTCGGCCCATATGTGCTGTTGGAGACGATCAACTGGATCCTTTGACCCCTGCACATTTTTTTGATCGGTGAACCGTATTCTGCTATACCATCGATATTAGAAGACAATCCAAATCGATTGCTACGCTGGAGACAAATACAATCTAAAGTACAAGGGTTTTGGAAGCGTTGGCATATGGAATACCTTACTTCTTTGCAACAGCGAACAAAATGGCAAATGGATTCACCCAACATAACTCCAGGTACCCTTGTTGTTTTGAAGGAACCAAATCTCCCGCCACCCAGATGGATAATTGGATGCATAGAAGAAGTTTTCCCAGGTGACGACATCTAAGTTCGAGTGGTATCCATTAAAACTGCCCAAGGAATATTCAAGCGCCCAGTTGCAAAGCTTGCCATATTACCCTTGTGCTGAACAATCGTTCAGGTGGGGCGGTATGTTTATGAATGCATTTTTGTTTACATTTTAGTTTCTTTTGTTCTTTAAATTCTTAAGTCTAATTTGTATATTGGTTTAGCTCACACATCATTGATGAGATTAGCTAACACTTAACTTTTCTATTGTACATTACTTTTTATCAACACAAGATCTACTAACACTATTATGCCATGTTTTGATTACTATGTTTGATCTTGTTCTTATTGCTATGTTTTTGCTATGTTATTTTTATTACAATGCTTTGATCCTATTCTTTCTATTGTGAATTAATCTTCAATCGATTTTGGATATGAACACACGCATTTTTTTTTTTTATTGATGAAAAATAAAGGTTATACAGTCCACTGAAACTGTGTTTGGTTAAGTTTTGATTTAATTAATTCGTAAACAAGATCAAATGTGATTTATATGTAAAAATAATAAATAGTCACAAAACCCGGTTTTAATGGGTGGCGACATCAATGCTAAGCACACTTTCTGAGGCTCAAGACTCATCACAACAAAAGGCAGAGAACTTTATAAAGCCCTGCAAATGACAGGATGCAGTACTTATTCTACTGGCACACCGACGTACTGGCCGACAGATCCACAAAAAACACCCGATCTTATAGACTTTTTTAATTCGAAAAAAATTTCAACCAATTATCTGTGTACTGAAAATGGTCTAGATATGAATTCTGAACATTCTGCAATATACCTAACACTATGAAAGCGCAGCTACTAAGGAGCCAACACCCACTCTTATCAGTAAACACACCGACTGGGAATACTTTAAAATAATCCTGTCTGACTACAATCATGATGAAATCGTTATAAACAGCACTGCTGGCTTAGCCGATGAAATCCTTAATCTGACAAAAATCACTCAACTTACAGCTTGGAGAAGCACACCAACCACAAGAAATACTACGGCAGGGCACAAGTACACCAAAGAAATAAAGGAAATGGTTATGGAAAAACTCAGAGTGCGTAGAAGATGGCAACAATCAAGATCTTCTATTTACAAAACCCTACTGAATAAACTAACAAAAAATCTCGCTCTTAGCAAAAAATTAAGTAGTTAGCTCACTTATCGTAACACTGATTATTCGCTTTGGAAGTACACAAAAAAGTTTGCACAACCAACTGTGTGATATCCACCAATAAAAAAACCAGATAACACGTGGGTCAAAAGTAGCAGAGAAAAGGCACAAATTTTTGCAGATTATCTAGAGAACACCTTTAAGCCATATGACTCATCAAGAGCACCTGAGATGGAACTTTATTCGTTCGACAATGATATTGAAAATCCCCTTGTAAAAGTAGCTGAGCTATATGAAGATATAATGAAACTATAGTCAAATAGGTCTCCTGGGTTTCATCTTATCACCAATGAAGTACTAAAGCAACTCCCCCAAAATATAATATCCAAGCTAACATCAATCATGAATACTACCTTAATAATGAAACATGTTTCCATATATTGGAAGACAGCAGAGGTAATAATGTTAAACAAACATGGAAAACCAGAGCACAATGTAACATCATATCAACCAATATCTCTGCTTCCCATTATTTCAAAACTTATGGAGTCGCATTTTGTTAAACGTCTTAACTAAACTATTGACCAAAGAAGACTTATACATTATCACCAATCCGGCATCCGCGCGAATCATTCAACACTAGATCAAGTACACAGAATAACTAGGGTTATCGAAAATGCTTTTGAAAAAAAGGTTTGCTCTGCAGTCTTCCTTGACGTATCAAAAGCTTTTGACAAGGTCTGTCATAATGGCCTATTAATTAAAATTAAAGTATTATTACCCAAACAATATTATCACTTTCTAAAATCATACTTGACAGATCGCTTCTTTCGTATCAAACAAGAATATACGTATTCAGAACTCAAAGAAATTAAAGCTGGAGTTCCCCAGAAGAGTGTACTGGGCCCCATCCTTTATATTTTATTCACATGTGATCTACCTACCAACAAAAACTGCTTTACTGCAACCAGCGCCGGCCTTAACCACCCAGGCGCCCCGGGTGAGTCAATCAATTGGCGTCCTTCATTATATGTTATGACTTATGTATAATTATAGATGAAAATAATAAAAGAAGTTAATTGGGTAGCATATTTTTTTTTTATTTAAAACTTTATTATTCTAGCTTTCTTGTCAGCAATTTCTCAATAGTTAATCCAGCTTTAAACATAATTTCAACTTAAGACCATTGGGTAAATGCTTTTTTTGTGTGCAGGACTATTTTCATGCATTTTCAAAGCTTCACTTAAATGCTTCCAATTTTTGACATCTTCAGAACTGGTCAAATTATGAAGTGACTTTAAGTCACACAGTCGACAACAAAAGCAAAAGACACTTTCGTTTGATTCTGAATAAACTAGCCACCGTCGTTTGAAAATTTTCTTGCGTAATGTGGTGAAAAAAAATGTCGCCCAATTTTATGTTTTGAAGAATTACTTAGATAAATTTGGGAGGGTCCACATACTTAATGTGATTTATCTCTCTTGCAGTAAGTACTTTTGGCCACGTAGTATATTAGAAGCATTGTATTTTTTATTATTGTATTTTGTATTCACGGGAGTGAATAGTATTATAAGTTTGTCATGAAGTTTGTAACACACAGAAGGAGACATCGCAGACTACATAAAGTATATATTTTTGTGATCAGCTCGATGAGACGAATTGGTTTAGCCATGTCCGTCTGTCTGTCTGTATGTATGCAATCTAGTCCCTCAGTTTTTAAGCTAGAGAGCTGAAATTTCGCACATAGGTTTCTTTTTATCATACGCAGCACATTTGTCGGAATCAGCTGAATCGGAGGGGGGTACCTCACATACAAACCACCCTTTAAATTAATGTTCTTATTAAAAAAAAGTTTTTTTGTTTTTTAACATATGGAACTGAAATTTGGATACTATAAGTTTGTAATCTATGGCCATCAATCATGTAAATTTCATGATCCTAGGGCTACTAGGTGGGGTACCTCCGATACAAACCCCCCTTTAAATTAATGTTCTTGTTAGAAAAAGTTTTTTGTTTTTTAACGTATCGAACTTTGGACCTTATAAGTTTGTTATCCATAGCCATGAATCGTGTAAATTTCATGATCCTAGTTTTATATCACCTATGTTAATACGAGTACTTTCATCAACCACTGAAGTTACATTTTGACTTTGACTTGGAGAAATCTCAGCAGCTTCATGCAAATACTTAATGGGTTGTTCATTTTGATCGCATAATAGACGACTGTATGTTTTGTGTGTCTAAATGTTCAGAATCTAAAGAAATTTTGGCTGATACGTGGACATCTGATTCAATATCTGAAGTAATCGCTTTAGAATTTCCTTTTAAGTATTTACTGATATTCATATGTTTTTTAGTTTCTTCAAACGATTTTTCTTTTTCAGTTTTTTTTTTCCGATTTTCTGAATCAGAAATCTTTTTTTTTTTTTTATTATTTCTTTCTTTTCTGCTATGATTTAATAATTTCAAAAATTATTGCGTAGTAATTGCCTGTATTAATGTTACATCTATAACAAAATAAAGAAAATTTATGTAGTATTTTATTTTTTCGTTTAACTACGACTCCATTCCTAAGTCAAACTCACTATCTTATATATGTCAAGTTTTGCACACGGCACTTTCCAATCCTACCCTCAGCTGCATTTGCATACAACACCACTATTAACGGCCGCTTTGAAAAAAAAACATTACCCAATACCAAAACATTTTCAAGCAGTGTGAACTTCTGCGCTCTTCAGTATCGACATCCAGTATGTGTCGATCTCGGCTCATTGCTACATTATCGGTCTCTCTCCTCATTTCCCACATGTATGTTTAGACGTAATTAGAAAAAAAAATCACAGAGGTGTTGTGGAACACTAGGGTGGAACCAAGTTCCTTAACACGGCTTGAAGTAGGAGTTAACTGGCAGCAATTTAAACTTATTTTTCCGTATTTTTTAATCAATTGAATTTTCCATAATCGTTAATATGTAAATTAAATAGTTCATTCCGGAAACTAGGATACTACAAATTACTTAATTAGAGGAAGCGAAAGCACGTTGTGCTTTCTTCAGCATTCCTTTCAGACTAAACTATTTCACCTGCGCTACCAAGCAATATAAAGCAATATTAGCAGCGACTGCGCTGCCGAGGTACCGTTTGTTTTCAAGCGCGACTGCAGTACCGCTTGTTTTCAAATGCTACTGCAATACCACTTGTTTTCCAATCCTGCTGCAGTACCGCTACTCAGTGGACGTTAATTTGTACGTATATCTATATATGAATAGGCAAAGGCAAAAGATACCAACTACTTTTACTCATCCGTTTGTCAACCGATTTTCGGTTTTTTTTTTTTGTTTGGTAGCTACTGACTTATTAAACATTTTATTATACAGGGTGGCTGCTGAAACCCGCTACCAAAAAAATGGTCACACCGTTACGGTTACTGGAGACCGTTATTTGAAATTGCTGAAAGAATTTTTCTATCCAGAACTACGCCGATGGATGGATGGTTTGGATGGGGCAATGCCTTACATAGCCCAGCCTGTTATGACAGAGTTGCGACGAAAATTTCCTAATAAACTTATTTCAAGAAACTCCGAATTCCGTTGGCCCCCAGGTCGCCTGACCTTACTGCACCTGACTTTTTCTTGTGGGGTTTATGCAAACAAGAAGTCTACAAAACAAAGTCGACAAATTTGGGTAAACTAAAGCAATCCATTCGGGCAACAATTGCGGCTATTCCTGTCGCAACTCTCCAAGCAGCAATGAACAACTTTTCACTAAGATGCCGCACATGTGTCAACGAGCAGGGGGGCATTTAAATTCAATTCTTTTTAAAACTTATTAAGCTATATTTAATAAAATTTAATGACCTGAAACAAATAAAAATGAATTCCATACACTAAAAAAAAAAGTTATTTGAGTTTCTTAATGTAGCAACATTTTTAATAAATAACATCAAAAAATCTACAACAATCAGTCTTCGACTAAACTCCGAAGTGATCAGACACAACAACTGAGCGCACAAACCCACGCGAAACAAATAATACGTAAACAAATAAGAACAAAAGAGAATTGTAAATAAAAAACCAACAACATTTACTGTTATTGTTTACTGTTATCGTTTAGATCAGTGAAATAAACAAGTGCTTTTTTGTTTTTTTCTTTTATTTTATTTATTTTATTTTATTTTATTTTTCGTGATAATAAATAATAAATAAGCAAGTGGATAAAAACTTTGCAGAAATGGGTGATCCGCCGGATCCCCATATAGTGGTAGCCACTAATGTCCAGCAATCAACAAAACCTATAACAAAAGGAATTACGATTTGTACACCTGGTCCAAAATATCTTACAATAACACGAATAAACAATACGCAAAGTCTCTCGAATGTCTCACCTTTCCTCATTAAAAAGGTGATTGACTACACGTGCGGTGGTGAAGTCGATTTTTGTAAGAAGACTAGAGTAGGTAACCTACTTATAAAAACTAAAAATCACCAACAAGCTAAGAAACTTATTACACTAAAAGGTTTTTCAAGTGAAATCAGCGTTAGTGTTGAAATGCACACCACACTCAATCACACTAAGGGAGTCATTTACTCCAATGATCTCCGTGGCATCACAGAAGACGACATACAAAAAGAGTTGGAAAAACAAAACGTTGTGGAAGTACGAAAAATACAAAGGAAGGTAAACAACTCACTTCAAGAGACTGGTTTGATCATTGTTACATTCGAAACACTTATGCTACCAACACACTTGATGATAGGGTATGAAAAAACACCTGTCCGCCCGTACATCCCCTTACCAATGAAGTGTAATAATTGCCTTCGCTACGGACACATACATAAGGTATGCCGTAAACAAAAAACTTGCATAAATTGCGGTAAAAATGAACACATAAACATTGAAGAAAATGAGAAATGTAACAATGATATTAATTGCGTCAATTGCTGTGAGAATGGACTTGTTAGCAACACTCACAATGCAATGAACAAGAAATGCCCTATATTTATAAAGCAACAAGAGTTGCAAGCCATTAAAACATTGAATAAAGTTGACAACAAAAAAGCTCTTGAAATATATCGTGAAAAACACCACCACGACGGAAGTTTGTATTCCGACGTCACAAAACAAACCAGCATCCTGAATACAGAAAATAATGTTACCCCCACTTTGGCCACCGTAAACGAAACTAATGCACTAGTAACATCATCCAATCAACCAAAGGAGCAGCGGAACCAAATCTCCTATTCGGACCTGGAGTCTAGAGATGACGCTTTGCCTGCGCCCAGCACCACTAAAGCCAAGCCTAATACTATTCGTCTTCTTCCTAAAAAAACATCTAAAAGAATGTTAAGACGACTAAAAAAAATAGACGAACCCAGAAACAAAAAATCAACCAAAGATTCTATCCCTCCTGAGGATAGTACAGACTGATTTAAAAATCTACTCATAACCCGAGACTTGGTCTCCGAGGGGTTGTGCGTGATGCAGTACTGCATGACAGAACAGTAGTTCGCACAATCCCTCGGAGACCGAGCCTCCCTCGGGTACGTTTTTCGATCACTGTAGTTAATTTAGTGTGACTAAGTCACACTTACACACTTCTGTTAAATTAGTTTTTAATTCATATTTCTTATATCCTTAAAATGCCTTTCTTAATTATTCAATGGAATATTCGTGGTTATTTAAATAACTACAGTGAACTTCAATTATTATTATACAAACACAAACCACACATAATAGCCTTACAAGAAACTCACCTCCAGAATATCCAATCCATTCCCATACCTATCAACTACTCCATGTTAGCCCTGAATACAGCCCCCTCCTACGGTGGTGTAGCGTTGCTTATCCACAACTCAATTAAATACCGCCAGATCATCTTGAACGACGACTTCGATGCTATATGTGCAGAAATAACGTCAAGAAAAATATTTCGTATAATCTCAGCATACATTGCGCCCAATAAACGCTTTTCGATGGGTAATTTAGAATCTGTCCTCCACTCAACTAACACACCTACTATAGTCACAGGTGATTTCAACTGCTGGCACAGAAATTGGGGCTCAGCTTCTAATAATAGAAAAGGGAAAATCCTTGAAAGTTTCATTTCGCACTCAAACTACATTCTGCTTAACAACGGCTCACCCACCCATTTAAGTACCCACAGCACTCTAACCAATATAGACATCACATTTTGCAACGCAGAGTTAAGCATCGATAGTTCGTGGCAAATTGAAAATAATCTTTATGGTAGCGACCATACCCCTATAATCACAACACTTTTTAACTCCATCCCCACCAATACAAATCAAACACCTTTCAGGCCATATTTTAAAACCAAACAAGCAGACTGGACTTCATTCTCTAATCTAACAATGAACTTATCTTCCATTAAGCCATGCAGTACTAATATTAACAGAGAAGCAGCCACAATTAATAAAATTATTCTATCCAGTGCCCATTTCTCTATCCCCCAGTCCAATCTACATAACCCTAACCGCACCACCCCTTGGTGGAACAAAAGCTTACACACTCTACGTACTAACAAAATAATAGCATGGCAGGCCTTAAAAAGATACATCACTCAACAAAACATATTAAACTACAAAAAAGCGAATGCACAATTTCGACGAGCACTTAAACTCGCAAAAAAAGAAAGTACCCTGAAGTTTACATCTCAAATCAACCCATCAACGTCATCCAGTAAAATATGGCACAACATAAGACGATTCTGTGGCTTAAACCCATGCAAAAACTTGCACAGTATCTTAAATCCAGTTACATCACAATATACAATAAACAAAACTGAGATAGCAGATATATTATGCAAACATTTTTCGGATGCGTCTGCAGACGCTAAATTTCCACCTACATGTATCGCAGCCAAAAAATCTGCACTTACTGTTAGTTTTAACCACATACCTTGTAAAGCAGCTGAAATAATCGAACGTGATATCACATCCATAGAATTCTCAGCTGCGCTTAACTCTTTAAAAGGTCGGACTCCTGGTCTTGATAGAATTAATTACACAATGATTCAGAATCTAGACAATGTAACTAAGCTCAGAATACTGAAATTACAAAACCTGATTCTAAAACACTATATACCACAAGCATACAAAACCAGTGTAATAATCCCTGTACTTAAACCCTCAGCAGATAAAACAGCAATTAATGCTTACCGCCCAATCTCACTTAACCCTTGCCTCTCTAAAGTCCTAGACAAAATAGTCGCAAAACGCCTATGGTGGTTTATTACCAACAATAAACTTTTACACATCAGCCAAACTGGCTTTAAAAAGGGCAAATCTTCCATTGATAGTCTACTATATATTGACCACCTCATAGCATCTACCATCTCAAAAAAAAACCACATATCTATAGTATCCCTTGATTTTGCCAAGGCCTTTGATAGAGTTGGAGCCCACTCAATACTTAACCAACTTTCTGAATGGAAAGTTGGACCTAAGATAATTAACTATGTCAAAAACTTTATGTCCAACCGCAAAATTGTTGTACGAGTTGATTCAACGTATTCTTCCACTCTTCCAGATGCAGATGACTTTAACCTAGTAATTAAACTAAAAAACCAAAAAAACCTCCAAATAAACTTAGAAACTTTATTTTCATCCATTAACACTTGGTGTGATTACTCAGGAGCCCAACTTTCACCAACAAAATGCAAACATCTTCACATATGTCGTAAGCATAACTGCAACTGCACTATTTCGTCAGGTAATTTTCAACTTAATAATGTTAGCTCCCTTAAAATATTAGGAATCCACTTCAATAACAAATATAGATGGAATACGCACATTCAACACCTTTCCCACTCTTTAAGTGACAAGCTTAACATAATAAAATGTCTGGCAAGTCGTCGCTTTAACTGCAACACAGTTTCTCTTATTAATATTGTCAAAGCCTTAATTATTTCTAAAATTAATTACTGTCTCCCCATCTTCGCCTTCTCTCCTAATTCTACTCTCCGACCTATTAACTCCACTCTTCATTCGGCGCTCAGAATGGCCCTTGGTGCATTCCGTACCACACCTATTAGCAACATATTATTTGAGTCAAACATTCCCTCAATGGAAATAAGAAGAAACCATCTAACAAAACAACTTTTTAAATCACTTATTAACTCTTCCAATTCACCTATCTACAACATTGTTAAAAACTTCAAACCCCTTAAGGAACTCAAATATCAATCTACAATAGACAGAACTATCCGCATGTGCATTTCAAACAATATTCCATACCTCTACCCTAATTCAAATACATATACTCTTCCCCCCTGGTTACTCAACAAAGATGCTATTAACTCCTCCATGAATACACTTACTAAAGCCAATACTGCATCACATATATATCGCGCTAAGTTTGCAGAAGTAAAAAACGACATAAAAGATTACACTCTTATTTTCACGGACGGCTCTCAAATGAATGGCATCACTTCATTTGCCATTACAACGAAAAATTCTATCATAAAATCTGGTCTTCTCCCCCTTTACTCATCTGTGTTCTCATCAGAGATTATTGCAATTCTTGTAGCCCTGATTACTCTAAAAACTAAACCCGGGAAATTTTGTATCTGCTCCGACTCTTTGTCTGCGATAGATGCAATTAAGAACATTAACAACTCTGACTATTATCCTTCTACTGTGCGTAACGTGATAATAAAATTTTACCCAAAATTTAAACTTCTTTGGATCCCTGGGCATGTCAACATAAAAGGCAATGAGTTCGCCGACAATACTGCCAAAAGTATTATTAACCAACCTCTCATTTTTACAGAAAACATAAACATCAGAGACATTCATAGATATAACAACAATATGCTCCCCCAAATTATCCAACAAACATTCCTCCACACAACCAAGTGGTACCAATCAATCAATCCCCAAATGGTCCCCTGTACTGTCTATCTCAAACAAATTGATAATCAATTATCCCGTTTACACCAGATTAAATTCTCTCGCCTAAGATTGGGTCATAGTAATATGTCTCACCTCCACTACATAGATAAAAACATTCTAAGCTCCTGCTCGCTTTGTGGGAACACTACCCCAACTTCAATTGAACATATTATTAAACATTGCCCAGTTCTAGAACTAAATAGAAAGAAATTTTTCAATAACTCAGACCCTCTTCTTTTCCTTATCAATCCTTCTCCAAGCAACATATTATCCACTATAAACTTCCTTAAAGCATCGAATATTTTCAATCTTATTTAAGTCATCAAATTAAGTACATACTAATTAATCTCTTACATACAACACCTTTATAAAACTTTTTGTATATTTTATTTACTTCTTTTAATTATGTTATACTATATTGCTAATACATACTAATAGAGCTGAAGGCCTACGCTGCCAGTGCTCTTTTAATTTTTAAGCTAGTTTGTAATTTTAATTATAAGTTAGTTTTTGTAAATAAAAAAAAAAATCTACAACAAAGTTCGTTGATTCGCTAGCAAGGGCACAAGAACACAAATAATTGATCTGCATCTCTCTCTCTCTCTCATGCAATATAAGTCAACGTTCGTGGGTATACTAAAAACAAAAACCAGTAGCAAACACACTAGCGTATTGCTTGAGAAGGCATCGTATGCTTTGCTGATGCGCAGAGGGGGAAAGAGAGAAGAATGAAATAATCAAATCAAGCAAAATGTGTAATATCTATATATAAATAGGCAAAGGCAAAAGCGTCAACTCCTTTTACTCATCTGCTCGTTAACCGATTTTCGTTTGTTTTTTTTTGTTTGCTATTGACGAGTTATACTGATATTAATGAAAAAAATTTTAGCAGTCAACGGGGCTGCCGACCGAAGTGAAAACGCAAAAACAGCAACACAATTTTGTCGTGCTCATGCACATCTCTGATTAAAATGTTATTTTGTACTCATTTAATCGTAAAAATAGAAATTTGATCTCCCCGACTATATTGCATAAAAACAATTGCACACAAATTCCTCTCACAAAACAAATTTACTCTCTACGACTACATTTCAAAATAGTTTCGCCTCTTCATAAACCAGGGGTGTCCAGCCCGCGGTCCGCCGGCCGCTGCGGCAAAGCCCAAAGTGATAACAGAAGAAATAGAAATATCTTTGGCCCGCTGCAGTGCGAACTTTTGCTTACCACATTACCAACTCACTGCGGATTTTTCTAAAGCAGCCCAAGGAACCAAAATGGTTGGACCGCCATGACGATAACAAACCGAACACAACAAGCCTAGCAAACAAAGCAAACAGCGTAGCGAAGACGTTAGTTTGCGCGGCTGGCTGTGTTTGCAAAATCAAGCATGTACAAGGTGGCACAAAAGACATCACCCTATTGGAAGATGATCTCATTTTTGCAAATGGCCGCCAATGTCAAATCTGTTTTGACATTTGTGGACTAGACAGATACAGAATACAAGTGAATAAGCCATGGAGCGATACACTCCCCAAGAACGCGGAATAATTGTGTCTATTTTTTTGCGTAACAATTCGTCGATTTGCACTGGCCCGCCAGATCGCCTGATTTAACGGTCCCGGACTTCTTTTTATGGGGTTTTTTGAAGTCCCGTGTTTACATCAACAAGCCTGAGACCTTGGAAGCCCTCAAGGACACGAATGCGAGAATTTATCGCCCGAAACGCTCGCCGAAGTGATGGAAAATGCCATAAAACGAGCCCGTATGGCAATCAATTGTGGCGGCGCCCATTTGTCCGATATCATCTTCTCGACTTAACACAATTAATTCTAAAGGTCTAAATAAACATATTCAAAAATCAAATCAGAATCGAAGTTTTTCATTTAGAAAAAAAATAAGAGCCAAACAACATCGGATGACTTCTTTTGCGCCACCTTGTACAAAACAAGAAGAAGGCGAGTGAATGGGCACAAAACGGAATAACGGAATAGCATGTCGGTGTCGAATTCATTTTGCTAAAGGCGCGTATAGATGTTTTTACTTCAAAAAATGAAAAAAGTGTAGCAGTCACTTCAAATAAATAGTATCAAAAAATCGACAACAAAGTTCATTCATTCGCTAGCAAGGGCAAATGCTAAACAAATAAATGATCTTCAGGTCTCACTCTTTTTCCCAAATTATATCGTAACATTGGTCGGCACAAAAAATGACTGTTCTTATATTATCAGCTATGGCAGAAACGTGTAGGACAGCACTGAACCAAAATACGCTACTGATGAATGTGAGCGTGTATTTTTTTATTATGTTGCCATGTATCATGTTGTCTCTTCTTCATCTGGCGGGAATTGATTACACTAATATACTACAGGCTACAGGCGTGCAATGGTCACAAAAAATGTACATTTTAATTATGTTCTTTGATATATGTACGTACTTCATTTACTCACTTTTTTAAAATAATAAAAGTGCTTCTCGAACTTCGCGTCTGCAGTATTGATAGTAATAATATTAACTTTTTAATGTACTCTTTGGAAACGATAAAGTTCGTATTGCACATTTTATTTATTTACTACAAGCAAAAACAACCACGATCATGCACATTCTCTCAATTTCTCTCCCTTCTTCCAAGCGTAGTATGTACACTTGCATAGTATTAAACATACCAAGCAAAGTAATTCTAATACGCTGTAGGTACAGCAAATATTATATGTGTACTATAAGCAAAAATGTATGTACTTCTTTTGTTCTTTTTGACTTTTGTGTATTTTGTTCAAATAAAATATTAATTGTGACATTAAATTAAATATGAAACCAGAAAGAAGGCTATCATTGGCTATGCCAAAGATGGAACACTCTTCACGCTCTTCCGGGTTGCATCCAACATTCCTTTCTTAGCACTATATTCTCTCTGTTACACTTTGAGTATCAACAAAGAACACAGTTTGAGTGGCATTGTATTTTTATTGTACTTATACTCTTTATAAGGTACCCCTGCTGGTAACCCTAGGATCATAAAATTTACAAGGTTAATGGATATAGATCAGAAACTTATAGTGTCAAAAAACAAAAAACTTTTTCTAATAAGAACATTAATTGAAGTGGGGGTTTGTATGGGAGGTACCCCCTTAGTGGTCCGATCCGGCTGATTCCGACAAATGAACTGCGTCCGGTAAAAAGAAACCTTTGTGTAAAATTTCAGCTCTCTTGCTGAATATATATATTTTTTATGTGGTCTGCGATGTCTCCTTCTGTGTGTTACAAACTTCATGACAAACTTATAATACTATTTACTCCCGTGAAGAGTATAAAAATGCGCCATCGTACACGTGATAGAAGTGAAACTTCTTAAAAACAGACAAAGTGATCATCTCAAAACAATTACAACCTTATATTTAATATTCTTTGTGTGTACTCAGTTAATAATAAATAAGACCAAAAATATTCTGTTTTGAACTATTTTATAATTTGAGTTAATTATTATTTTTATTTTCACTATGAAATTTTGTCACCGCTCGAGCACTTCCACACACATTGAGTATGCATAAAGATTTGGCATGCTCTCATTGTTTTAAAAATTGTTTTGCGACTGATTGTACAATTTCATTTAGCTTATGGACACTCGCAACGTGTGCGGGGACGGATCATGCCACGATTGCATGGAAAATCAAAAACTTTTGATCTTGATGGTTCAATCGATCGCATAATGTTTGCTGGCATTACACACAGAAGGAGACAAAGAGAAACCACATAAGGTAAATACATACATTCTTCATCAGCTCGATGAGTCTGTCTGTCATTCAGTCATTCTCTCTATCTGTCCGTCTGTATATTGCTTTTGGTTTCTTTGGCGTGTGTAGTTGTTGTTGTTGTGTTAAACAATGTGTTTATGTTTGCCGTCTGTTGTTCCCTCTGTTCCGTCTGTTGTTCCCTCTTGCACAAAAATTAGATAAACTGCAAGCTTCCGTGTGTTTCTTGTTCTCTTTTCTTTGTACATTCCACTCCATTCATATTGACAACAACAATACACTAAGTAAACTTGTGAGCGAGAACAACAATTATCTATTCTTCTTCTTGTTGTTGTTAACTTCAGTGACGATTTCTAAAATTTAACTCGTACCACAAACTTCGTTCCAAAAATTAACTGAAAGTGAACAATGTTGTTTGTTCGGACTTACCAAAAATAACTAACATATGTAGATAATTGTTACAGTCACGACACTTGTTTCAGTCACTACTCACTTTACACTATGATTTCTTCTAACCAATTACAATAATATTCACCACTCAATATGTATTAAGCCCAATGTTTACCAAGAAGTGTACATACAAAAATGAAATATAACTTCGTTTCAATTTTACTCCTGTATGAATTCATTCACAACGGCATGTTGGCAAAAATGAATACGAAATTCAATGGCACTCAGTTATGCGAAGCAACTGAATGCGTTCAATCAGATGTCTAGTTTCAATCATTCGTAATTTCTGAACTACTTCAATTTTATTGAAAAAATAGTCGTTGGGAATTCCCCACAAATAGTTCCGCAAGGTTGCTCTTAATGATTTACTCTTCATGTGGATTCCCCGACAGGCAGGTGTTTTTTATTGTTTTAGTAGGTCTTTAAGAGATGGCGCTGTGAAATGAGTTTATCGTAATTTGTTAAGAAGAATGTTGTGGTGCGGTAACAAAGGATATATTGTAAGGGTTCGTTCGATATATGACGTAGCGTGCAGCGCCCCTGAGTTCCACCCTAAAGCCGCCGCTGACTGCAACATTTGCTGACGACACAGCCATACTATCAGCTACGCTTGCCAACTTAGAGGTTTTTCCCTAAATTGAGGGGTAAAATAAGTGAGTTGGGATTTTTCTAGGGAGGTTTTTTAGGGTTATTTTTATGGGCTTTTTTTAGAAGAAAAATTATAAATAGTCACAATTACTAGGAAAATTTCCTAAATAACAATATACAATATTCTATATTTATAAATTACACTAGGTGACAAAAAACACCTTATGTAACAAGAAATATATTAGTTGTTATTTACTAAATCGTAGTTGCTGATTTCGAATCTGCCATTAGTTTTTTGTATCAGATCTACTTTTTAAGATACAGCTACTTCTTTCTTTTCTACGTTCACACAGAGTTTGTTTACATTATTACACTACTACTAATGTTGTTTGTGTTATTGAAAATCTTAAACATTAAATTCATATAAATAAATATCAACAAATTCATAATTTAGTTAAATAATCAAAAAGTGTTTAATATTTAGTTTAAAAAAAAAAAATCTATTTTATGATACAAAAAAACTAAGGGCAGATTCGAAATCAGCGACATCGAATTAGTAAATAACTACTACTATATTTCTTGTTACAACATTTAATATTTCAAATATAATTTCAATTTCTTTTAATTGTGACTTTTGATTACAACCCTAAAAAAAATTCAAACTAGAAAAAAAATATATATTTCAAAACAGACATTCTTCTTTTTTATGGCGTTTTGACTTTGGTTTAGGTGTAAATATTTTTGAGAGTTGGTAAGCCTGCTATCAGTTGGCAGCACAAAAAATGAAACTAGTGAACAACTTCAATGCGCACTAAACGAATTCTTTGAGTGGACATCAACATGGCGCATTAAACTCAATGAAACAAAATCAACACATATAGATTTCTCGTACAACAAAATACGATACCTCCCATTGTATATAAATGGCGTACGAATTCCACACCATAATACTTCTAAATACTTAGGGATGACTCTGGACACCAAGCTAAAGTGGAATGAATATGTAAAGAAAAAAAAGAAGAACTTGAACTAAAATTTAGAAAAATGTATTGGCTCAAGGGTAGGCGGAATGCGCTATCGACCTACAACAAGGTATTATTATACAAACAAATACTTAGACCTATATGGACTTATGGTATCCAGTTATGGAGCTGCTCGTGTTCCAGCAACATAATGTCAATACTATGGTGGCAGAACTGATCTTGGCAATGATTCAATAGCCATTACCATTCGGAAATATGCGAGGTCTCATTTGGAAAGTCTTCATATAAATAATGAAGCTTCAAGCCTTGAAGATCCAAGTGGTTGGAAAACAAGGCTGAAACGCAAAAAGCCGCATCATCTGCTAGAGTAACCCAAATCTCTCCAATCAGGAGTCCCAACAAAATGATGAGCATTAGCTAAGCCCACTTAAAATTTCCCGTTAGTTTAAATTTCTTTTAAAACTAGTTGCAATATAAAAAAAAAAAATATCTTTTTAATTTTATTTTGTTTTATTCATATTCCTACTGACATTGTTTTGTCTTACACAAATCCAAGGAAAGATTCGGTTAGCCGTGCGATGCCGGGTCGGGTGCGCTGGTTTAAATTAAAAATATTTTTACACATTAATATGAAAGCCTTTTAGAAAATGTTTTCACGTCAAAAAATACACAAAAACATTTTAAAATTCTAAAATCTAATTTTTCCTTCTAAGTACACTTGCCACACTCCATGCATAGTCAACGTTGATCCTCGACACTGTCGCTATTGCTGTCGCTACTGATGCCACTATAGTCACCCTTATGATCATAATTGTGGTGGTGGTGTATATGTTCTTCGAGTTCAACATCTTGCATGTGCATAGGATGATGGTCGTGATGGTGGTGGTTTTCATGATGATCATGATTTACATGATGTTCATGATTCTCATGATGATGAATGTGCTCTTTGGTATTGTGAATTTGAATAGGACGGTGCTCCTCGTGTATGATCCTCTTTTCTTCCTTAAGAACAATTGGTTTGTGATGATGGTGTACGTGTTTCACAATTGTATGCACATGCTTTTCTATCTTCTTTTGCACTGGTACATGAATGACGACGTTTTTCTTTTTCTGGTGTCTGCTAGGAAGAGACATCTTATCTTTCTTAAGCAAACGCAAAACTTTAATGAAAATAAACCACCTACCCTGCTTCAGATTCTCGTATCACAAATAAATTTAGAAAAAGTGTTATAATAACAAGAAGAAGCGACATTTTCGTCAACTAAGATAAAAGTCAATTATATTATTGCAATTAATGCTTCTTTATCATTTATGCAGGATACTTACTAAACTACGATTATCCATGATGCTTAGTGATATTTAATGACAAGGAATTCGTTTAGCTTCAAAAGCTTGAACGAAATTTTATGATGTATTCACACATGAGTGTGGAAAAGTCAATTGGATGCATGTGGATGTTTTTAAATATTTTTATAACGTGAAGAAACGTCTCGCTTGGTGAGAAATGTAATGCGCGGCTTATTTCGATTCAGTTATATTGCTTCCGCCAATGTGCATTTCCCAATTATAAATGAGTAACTCAGCTAAAATTATTGTTTGTACCTAATAAACAAATTGATGTTTTTTTTTAGCTGTTTATTTCGCACCTTAACAATAACATTAACAATTGAATGAATAAAATATACTAAATAATAACCCAACGTACACAGTCTCTAACACATGCACTCTAGTGAAATAACAAAAAGATATTGTAGGTGGGATGCTTACTATTTTATTGTTGATTTGTTTTTGTTTTATTGTTATTTATTTGTTAAATAAATTATTTTTGTAATATCTTTCACATACATTTACATGATAACGGAAGTAAATTATTTTTTTTTACTGGTGCACGATATTTTTGAAGTGTTGAAGAAATAAATAATTTTCAAAAAAGTGGACAAACTATAATATTAGTAAACGTAAAGAAAAATTAAAAATTCAATCAAGGATATCAATCTATTCAAGGATTTGCCAAATTCAAACTAATACTAGCGACTCAACCGGGCCTATTCTACAAAAGTCGTTTTCCTTTTTCCTATAATTTCAAAACCGGCCTGCTCTTCTTGGAAGACGGACAAGGCACTGACTTCTATTATGTCGGAAATAATTTATAATCTAAACAAAAAACACTAAATTTTATCAAATTCCATGTGACTTCAATTAGGAGCAATAGATGGTAATCACAAGAGTATATATCATAATTTATAATACTATGGAAATTTTAGCTGGATTTTTATTGTTTTGCTTTCAGGGTTAGGAAATAAGTTTGAAACAAATCTGATCTGATCTAGTACCAAAAGCGTCTATATATTTAGTATCTAAGCTTTCTAGCTTTCATTCTGTTAGGAAAATATTCAAGACCTTAAAAAAATTCATAAACTTTTTCGATGGGGCATTTGGTTCTTTTAGGGTAGTTTTGGGAGTTTTCCCCAATTGATAATTTCAGAGTTGAAAGTCGTTCATAAGAGCAATATATGTATTGTATATTGAATATTTTAAATCTGTATCCAACACTGTGCAGTTGTAGATTGTTATTATTTTAATAGCAAGGAGGCTGCAAGCAAAGTCTATAAAAAGAATATAGACTGGACAAATGCAGCGCGCCCTCCTCTATTTTTTTACCCAAAAAAATTATTCCTTAGTAATTTGAGCATGCTGAACACGAAAATGTTAACGGTTTTCTTCTAACACGTACCATTTAATAGTTATGATAGATTAAAATTCTACGATTACTAGTGAAGATTGCACTGTGCGACAAAAATTATTAATTAAAGAAACCACCTATTCTTTATTAATTTAGACCATTTAAAAGTTATGATAAATAAAATCAATAAAGAGATCGAAAAAATGGTACTTATCAATCAAAAATCACAACTATTTTTTATTATTATGAATTTTATAAAAAAATAGTAATGTAATTACACATATAAGTATATGATATTAATCTAAGTACGTCAGGTTTAAGTAATAAATTGAAGAAATGACCCACATAACAGTCTGGGCAATAAAAATTTCCGATTTCGCACCTGATAAATAACATTACATAGTACCGCACTACAAGTGTTGACTTCCCGTCTTTTATGTTACATGTTTTAATTTTTTTTTTTGTCGCACAGTGTAATCAAATAACAGAAACAAAAATTACACATTGCAGTTTTTTGAATCATGAATAATTCAAGGGATATACATAAACTATATGTTTTTATACTCTTCACGGGAGTGAATAGTATTATAAGTTTGTCATGAAGTTTGTCACACACAGAAGGAGAAATCGCAGCAGTGATACCATTTTAGTGTTTTTTCCGGACAGATCTGTCCTACGATCCAAAAGGCAACAATAAGGCTACTGCTAATTTTGTAAGTACCGCAGATGAAGAGGATTATTACCTGATCGATGAGGCATTAAAACTCATATAATTCATAAAAATAAATTTATTAGATAAAAATTACTATATAATCTGTCCTGTTTTTGTGATATGTAGCTGGCATCACTGCATCGCAGACCACACAAAGTATATATATGTATTTGTGATCAGCTCGGTGAGACGAATTGATTTAGCCATGTCCGTCTGTATGTATGCGAACTACTCCCTCAGTTTGAGCTACAGAGCTGAAATTTTGCACCATACGCTGCACATTTGCCGGAGTCAGCCGAATCGAACCACTAGGGGGGTACAAACCACCATTTAAATTAATGTTCTTATCAAAAAAAGTTTGTTTTTGAACGTATCGAACTGAAATTTGGACACATAAAGTTTCTGATCTATATTCATCATCCTAGGGTTACCAGGAGGTAACAAACCCAAACTAAATGAGAAACATATAAAGAATAAAAGTACAATAAAATTGCCACTCAAACTGATGTGATGTTAAGAAAGGAAGGTTGGATGCAACTCGGAGGAGCTTGAAGAGTATTACATTCTTGGCATAGCAAATGATAGCCTTCCTTCTGGTTTCTTTTACATAATATTATGTTACAAAAAAAAAAAAAAATAATAATTATAATCAAATAGCGAGAAATAAAAAAAAAAGAAATTGATTTGCAAGAACTGGGAATCGAACCTATGACGCGTCATCTCTCACATATTGCATATTATTTTCTAATGCTGTCCATATACTGCACCGACCCCTTAGCTCACTCGGTCAACGAATGCTATTGCCCGAATTGGTCCTAGAAGCGAGAAAATGTTGGTGTGTGGTAATGCATTAATTTTTGTATGGTTTATTTATTAGAAAAAACGAGACATCAAACATTTTTTATACATACATAAAAATAGGTATAATGCACCCACACACAGACGAAAATAAGAAAAATTTGAATAATAATAGTCAAATAGCAGAAAAAAATATACATGTAGGAAATGAGAATCAGAGAGAGAGGTTAACTACGCGCAGTGGTCAGCACTACTGAGAGTGAGAGCGCTAAGTTGATGTTCTGTGTAATTTGGTGGTGGGTTTTGTGTGTTGAGTAAGAATACAGAAATAGAGAGTGAGGGAGTTGATGTTTTGTGATGCTTGGTGGTAGGTTTGGGTTTGGTTAGCGCAGATCAAATCAATGGTTGTCGGAAGGTCAACCAAGGAAGTCGTGATATGATGAGTTCGGAGCTTAAATAAAATAAATAAATAAACAAACTACATATAAGCAAATGTATAAATAGATAAATAAATAAACAAAAACTACATATAAGCAAATGTATAAATCAATATATAAGTAAATATACATATAATAAAAGAATAAAAACAAAAACTTCAAATGGGGGCTCAACCAAAATGCAAATTGTGAGAGTCAGTGAACGATAAAATAACGGCTCGTTGGAAAAGAATTGTGTGTGTGTCTGTGTGTGTCGCAATTCTGCGATAAGTCACAGCATCGTTGGTGGTAAAGCAACGGGTGCGGTACAGTGGCAAAGGCAGCAGAAAATTGGTGAACATCAACAGAAGAACACTGCAAAGAACAGACAATTGTGTGGCATAATTTTGGCGTCGGCCAGTGAAACCAACAAAGAACGAACAGCTAAACGACAAAGTGGTGTTGGTGACGCGCGGAATCGTGGTGCTAGTCAACCAAAAGCGAATGGCGATCCGAAGCAGACAAGCATATAACAGCAGACAATTGTGAAGATCAGCAGAGCATCGTGGCGACAGTGTGGCGTTTTTTTTTCTAAAGGCGACGACAGTTGAATTGAATGAATAATAAGAGAAAACGTTGAGTGCTGTGTATGCAGAGACAGATAGCGGTTCACTTGTGGTGACAGCTAGAAGGCGACAGCAAAGGCAGTGACTGATTTGTGTGGCGTAAGAGCTGAGAGACAACGAAACGCGAACGTGGTATGTGTAGCAGCATTTGAGCAGTGGAATCCGACAGCGAAAGCAGATGCTGAGTGGCGTCGTAGGAAGTGGAACTTTAAAATTGTATATAATGGTGTGTTTTATAAAATATATTCTACTAACAATATTAACATAAAACACATAAGAAAAGGAAAGAACAGAAGAGTAACTAACATTTTATTAACAGGATCATAATTTTATTTAACATATTTACATAATTATTGAGTGATTGGGTAAACGTTTGATGACGTTTAACATTAACATGATCTATTTTAATTCATACTTATACACTTTAAACCATCCGTTGCTGAACACGTCCACTTCGCTTCGACTTCTACCCACAACTCTCTACGCTCACACACTTGCTACTCTCAAGCACCCTCGAAAGGAACCTTGAGTCGCGTTGTCAACTACTATTCTCTAACAAGGGGTTGCCACCTGCCACAAACCCGCACAATCCTACATAAGATATATTTGTATGTAAAAAAGGAAATGAATCAAATTCTCGCACTTCGGGTTGAGGAGTTACGTAGTAAACTGGCAGAGTTTTATCTACCGACGACAGGTCGTAAACTAGAATTACAGAATAGATTGTTAACTCATTTTGGAATACAAGATGAAGAAGAAGACAATTCTGTTGACGACTCAGTTAAGACGGCAAAAGAAACGTCAGCAAGGACGGACAGTAAGGGTTCTTGGTTCACTTTAAAAGATGTAGAGGGCAGTGTGTCTTATTTTTCAGGTTTAGATGTCCCTGAAGTAGATCAGTGGATTAAGGAATTAGAAGAGTGCTCAATAACGGTACAGTGCAGCTATTTATTTATGCAAAGCAATTACTGACGGGTGCGGCAAAGTTATTTGTGCGCAGTAAGAAGAATATTCGTGATTGGGTTTCGTTGAAGGAAGCGTTAAGTCAAGAATTTAAAGTTAAGGTGTCAGCAGCGGCTGTACATAAAAAATTAAATCAATGACAGCAAAAGAAAGGGGAAAATTTACATGAGTTTTTATATGCGTCGATGGCAATAGCCCGACCAATAGAGATCGATGAAGAAAGATTGGTAGAATATTTTGTGAAAGGGGTATCTGACTCAAGGGTGAACAAGATGATGTTTTATCAGGCTAAAAACATCAAGGAGTTAATAATAATAATAACGGGCCCAAAAGCACAGCGACCAATAAGATCTATTGTACATGGCCCTATTTAATAGAAACCCTATATGTTTAGACTTTTGATGAATCTTAACATTATTTGGGGTTTGTTGTTCCACAATTTGTGTGGATTAACAACAATGTCACCGAGGTGGTGAAGTCTTTGTCTACCGAGTGCAGGACATTTGCAGAGTATATGCTTTGAACTTTCTTTATCCATTTCTCAAAATCGGCATACGTCAGTGTCGGAAAGACCTAACTTATTTTGATGATACCTTAGGTTGCAGTGACCCATGAAGTATCCAGTCAAAATGCGTAAGTCTACTCTACTGAGTGAGAGAAGCTTATTCGAGATACTCTTTGAAAGAGTGAGGAATTGTTTTGCCTGGCATTGTCCGGTGGAGTTCACCCAATGTTTTAGGAATTTCTTTTCCTCAAGTTTCCTGATTGCGTCGTTTTTGTGGCTTTTCGAGAGACCACAGAAAGGCTCAGGACCGAAAAAGGGCATGATCGCCCCTTGTTTAGCCAAGTAGTCGGCCTTTTCATTGCCTTCATGACCTTCATGTCCTGGCACCCATCCTAATACAACAGTATTAAAGTTACCCAGTTCATTTAACAGATTAAGGCAGTCATATGCCATCTTTGAGGTGAAAGTGACCGACTGTAGGGCTTTTAAGGTCGCTTGACTATCCGAGAGTATGTAAATATGTACTCCTCTCATTTTCCTGCGAAGACATTCCCTCGCACAGATTTTAATGGCATACATTTCCGCTTGAAATATTGTAAGGTAGGTACCCATTGGGATAGATTTTTTGAATTTTGGGCCATAAATTCCCGCCCCTGTTCTACCATTTTCAAGTTTAAACCCGTCTGTAAACCATATCTGGGTTTGAATTTAATAGAATTAGTTCTCCAGTCTTCACGATCATTCATAATGATTTGAAAAAGTTTGCAGAAGATATTTTTAGACAATAGAGTATCATCTCTATGCAAAATGGGACTGTCTAGAAAATTTTCTAAAATTTTTAGGTGTCCCTTAATATTGCCGCCTTTTAAGTCGGCAATACCTTCCAGTCTCAAGGCGCTAATAGTAGCTTCCTTTTATATTAGGTAGGTAGGATATGGTGGGATGTATAAGAGCAACCCTAGTGCGTCAGTGGGACACGTTTTCATAGCCCCTGTGATACTGACACAAACAAGTCGATGCAGTTTACTTAGTATATTTACTGCATTCCTTTGTTTGACTTTAGGCCACCATGCAATGGAAGCATACGTGACTATTGGTCTAATGACCGTAGTGAATGTCCAGTAGGTCATTTTGGGATTTAGACCCCAGGTTTTACCAAAAAGTCTAGTGCAAGCAAAGAATGCCCTTGTAGCCTTTTTTGTAACTTTATTTAGATGTTGGTTCCACGTTAGCTTTTTATCAAGGATAACCCCTAGATAGTTCGCTTCATTGGAAAATTGGATTCTGATGCCATTTAACACAGGACATTTGAGTGTAATGTTTCTCTTCTTGGTGAATGGTACCAGCACAGTTTTTGATGGGTAAATGGAGAGCCCTTTCTCACTGCATCATTTATTTATTATTTTTAGGGCTTGTTGCATGCGGTCAGTGATAGTCTGCTCATGCCAGCCCACAATATATACAAGTAGGTCATCTGCATAACCTTGTGTATTGAAACCTAGACCATTAAGCTTGTAGAGGAGTTCATCTATCACTGAAGTCCACAGAAGTGGAGAGAGTACACCCCCTTGTGGGGCTTTTCCAAGCTGTAAATTAATAGTCCGAGATTCAAGCATAGCTATTATCCATTTAATAATAGGTGTGGGAACTTTTTTCCGTAGAAGGGCATTTTCTATTGCCTCATATGAAGTATTATCAAAAGCTCCTGATATGTCGATAAATGCACATAGAGCTATTTGTTTGGAATCAAGAGCCTTTTCAATGATAGTTGTTAGGCTATGTATTGCAGTTTCTGTTGATTTGCCACGTTGGTATGCAAATTGCAGTTTTTGCAGAGGAAAATTTATAAGGTTGTTATTCCTTATATACTGATCCAAAATTTTTTCCATTGATTTTAGGAAAAATGAGCTGAGACTTATAGGTCTATAAGATTTAGGTAGCTGTTCTGGCTTTTGCTCTACCTTTGGAATGAACACTACTTTGACTTCAGTCCATTTCGTAGGGATATGCCCTAGCAAGAGACTTGCTCTGAATATACTGGCCAATTTTGGGACAATGTACTTGGCTCCATGTTGGAGCAGACAAGAGTATATCCCATCAGGCCCTGGAGATTTGTATGGGCTAAATGATGATAAAGCCCATTGCAGCCGTTTTTCATGGAACAGTTTACTAGCTTAACATCTACAGTATTGATGGATACCGTGGATTCCACCAGTACTGGGTGTTCTTTAGAAGCTGATTGACCCGGAAAGCGAGTGTCCAGCAGCAGTTTGCTGGTTTCTTCCGGGTTTTTTGTAAAACTGCCATCAGGTTTTTTCAGGGTACAAATACCGTTTGAGTGATCTTTAACTAAGGCTTTTTGAAGGCGAATCGCATCTGGAAGATTTGAGAATTTCTCAGAATGATTCCTCCAAGTAGCTCTTTTAGATCTTCTCAATTCTATATTATAGGCAGTTAGAGCCTCTTTATATGAAACCCAGTCCCCCGTTCATTTAGCTCTATTGAATAATCTTCTTGCCTTGCTTCGAAGCTCAGTAAGCATCTTATTCCACCAAGGAACATCCCTTCGTGGTTTATGCACTTTTTCTGGACAACTTTTATAAAAGGCATTGATTATATTAAAATGAAACTCTTCAGCTTCTGATTCAAGCTCTGATTTTAAATAAATATGCTTATTTGAGCAGTTAATACCATGCTGAAGATAAAGGTAAATGATGTCCCAATTGGTTTTCTTGGGATTTCTGTAAACTTTGGCTTATGTTACAGTTGCACCCACATCAAACCGTATGTGCATATGATCCGACATGGATGTTTCCTATGACACGTGCCAATTTGAGACTTCCGATGAGACATTGTGACTAGAAAGAGTGAGATCAAGAACTTCCCCTCTTATTGCATTCACAAACGTCGGTTCGTTGCCTCGGTTTAATATGGTAATATTATGACTTAGTATAAATTCAAGAAGGTACTCACCCCTTATGTTTATGTCGTTGCTTCCCCAGGTGAGAATCCATCGGATATGACGCTGCTGACAATACTCCGCTAGGGCCGAAACTTCCTCTGTTGGGGCAGTAGCCGCGTCTCCCGGTAGATAAGCAGAGGCAAGGATGACCTCATGCTCTCCTTTGCTGGTAGGCACTTTTGTCCAAATCGCCACTAGGTCTTCAGAAATAAACCTTGAGAAAGGAAGAAAGGTTAGTTGGTTACTAATCAGAATCGCCGCTCTAGGGCGATTCTTATTGGTGGCATAGATCAACCTACCATTTGAGTTTTGGAGCCCTTTGATGACTCCGTTATATGCCCATGGTTCTTGGATGAAAGCTACATCCAAGAGCTCAGCGTTAAACCTCCTTGCCAGTATATCTGAGGCAGCTTTGGCACGATGGAGGTTTATCTGAAGGCATCCGAGTTGCCTTGTATTGCTGCTGGGTTTGCTTTGGGGAAGAGCCATTACGGGCACTTGCCGCCCTCTTCTTCACTCTGTTGCTACCCAGCAAGATCGCTTCTTCTGCGGATCTATAGTCTCCCTGTTTAGCACGCTGGTGATCGTGGCATGGGTTTTTGGTGGCAGCATGAAGCGATGGTCGCATTCTTATGCCCTCCTTAACCTGCTCACGTCTTGCTGTTAGACCAGATGCTGAAGTAGTTACTGCAGCTACATTAGAGCACTGTGGTTGCTCTCATATTGTCTCTGCAGTAATCGTGGATGGACATTTTGAGCTTTTGGAGCTCGCTCGTGCCTCAGACACTTTACCATGTGTCTCATCATTTGCCTCACTTTTATACTTGGGGCGCATTTGTATTCTACCGAAGCCATAGTTCAACCAGAGTTGATTTTTCCTTATGACTTCGGCTGAGATAGGGTCTATGTGCGAAGGTAACTAGCCATCCCGAGCGGAAAGTGCAGCTATTAAAAACTGGTTTTTCCGCACGCGATTGATTTTTCCTAATCGTTTCTAGGATGGTGTGCTGTATGGCCTGGAGTTGTTCCGTAGACCATATGGTGTTTGGATAGTTAGGTGGTATGATACTCAGTTTTGTGCTGCACGTAACATCTTTATAGGACATTTGTGCTGTGCTCACCTCCCCTGCAAGGGTAGGCCCTGTTGGCTCAGGCCTTGCAGGTTCAGTGGACACAGCGATCCTGTTTTCCGTTACTGCCACCATTAGTACGCTAGTTCTTTTAGGTGCGCTTTGTTTAGGTGAGGTACTGCTAGGGCGTTGACGCTTCAGAGCAGTTGGCTTTTGAGCAAGTGCTCTAGCTTCTTCAAAGCTATGCCCTCGGCTTAGATGAAATTTAAGGCGTCTACGGGCAGCACCACATAGCCGCATCTTATTGACGCCAACTACCGTCTTTTCAGGGATAGGGGTGGGTGAGTCGAGAAGATTATCCTCTTCCTCTTTTGTAAGGTTGTCATCGGGACCTATATCCACACTGTCGACATCCATTACAATGCTTTCGCTGCTTTTGGGTAGGCTATGTAAAGCCTTATCCTTTGCGATAAGGAAAGCATTTCCGCAATTTTCGCAGAAAGGTCACTATTGACCTGGTTTGTACTAGGCACTACTTCCTATTGTATAAATGTTTTAATGTTTTTCTCAGCCATTTGGTCCCACGAGTAAAGGGGAATACAAGTCCACCGCAACAGTGCCCCGGTGTTACGGTAAGGCTTAATTACAACCAGAGGGTGCCCGGTATCTGGAGGCCACCGTTTAGAAACACACTTACGTAGTGCCATTCATCCCATAGGCACGGTACGAATAACACCTGGGATTACGGGTTTTATCGAGTTTGCCTCTCTAGATCCGCCATTTTCAGTTGAAAGCAGGGGCACCTCGTGCAGGTGTGGCTATATACCACAATGGTCGGTCTTTAGGCTTTCAGCAATATAGCCTTTCGCCTCTGTTTGCACTGCCCCGTAGACAATCAACAATCATCACAGAAGTGTTACAAACTTAGCCCCCATCAAGGAGTTAAAAATCCAAATAGAAGTATATAACAAATCACGAGATTCAGTTAAGCCAGTATCACAGTATGAACAAAAAGTCGAGAAAGATCAGGGATCGGTAGTGGAAAAACAGTAAAAGTGTTTAAAATGTGGAAGTACGTGTCATATCAAAAGAAACTGCACAAATAAAGAGATAATATGTTTTAGGTGTGGGCAGTTAAGACATAAGGCTAGTCAATGTACTCAAGAGGCACAAATTAAAAAAGAAAAGAATGCCAACATCATTCAGGATGAGAGAGTAGTATATCCGACAAGTAGATTCACTCCATCAGGACTAGAATTGAAAGATGTGGTACAGGGAAAAGTTGTATTCAAGGGTCTAGTGGATACAGGCGCGGATTTGTGTTTAATGCTTCAAGAGGTTTATAGGAAATTAGGAAACATTGAAGTAAATGGACCGTAGAAATGTCTTACGGGCATAGGAGAAAATAAAATCGTGACTTTAGGAAGAATTAAGATACCTCTGAAAATTGATAACATTGCAATGGACTTAGAGTTCCATGTTGTAGCCGACGAGGATATGGGGTTTGATGCCATATTGAGAAGGACAATTCTAGAAAATGTCGATATGAGAGTTACCAAAAAGGGTACAAGATTTTTATGTAGGGATGATGTAGTGAACAAACCAACAACACAAAATAGTTCATGTCGAGAAATGTTGAAGGAGTTCGACTGCATATGTATAGTGTCTGTAGAGGAAGAGGAAAACAACGTTAAGTCAGTTTTGTCGCATTTAATTGAACAGCAGGCGAGTCAGGTGAAAACATTAATAGTAAAGTATGTGCCACTGAGGAATCCGAATGCCCCTGTGGAAATGAAAATCTTGTTGACGGATGAAATACCTATATTTCAGCATCCCAGATATTGATCAAAAGTAGGTTGATGAGCAGGTTCAGGAGTGGTTGAGGGAAAAGACCATACAACCAAGCATGTCTGAGTATGCAGCACCAATAGTACTAGTGCAAAGGAGAACGGGAAGAAACGGTTATGCTGCAACTACAGAAGATTGAACGAGAAAATTGTAAGGGATAATTTTCCAATGCCACAGATGGATTGGGTATTAGACAGACTTCAGGGTGCCAAAGTTTTCATGACATTAGATTTGAAGAATTGGTATTTTCACGTACCTGTTGAGATAGGGTCACGGAAGTATACGTCATTTGTCACTCAAAACGGACAGTATGAATTCTTGTATTTGCCATTTGGAATATCTAATTCACCGGCGGTTTTTACAAGGTTCATTATGTCAATAATGCGAGAGTTGATTATTGAAAATGATGCAATTGTGTACATGGATGATGTGATCATACCTAGTAAGGATACTGAAGAGGGTATGCAGAAACTAAGATGGGTACTTAAGGTGGCAGCAAGTAATGGTTTGAGATTGAATTGGGATAAGTGTCAGTGGTTACAGGAAAAAGTGGAATTTTTGGGACACATAATTGAGAAGGGTACAATAAAACCAAGTCAAGAGTTAATCAAAGCGGTAGCACAGTTCCCTATACCCAATGACAAGAAAGCAATTCAACGATTTTTAGGTTTAACATCATATTTCAGGAGATTTATAGAGGGGTATACAGTAATGCCAAAACCGTTGTCATACAGTTACGAAAGAACTCAAAGTTTGTTTATGAAGAAATGCAGCAGATAGCGTTTGAAGATCTAAAGCGAGCATTAACAAGTAAACCAGTGCTGAGGTTGTATAATCCGAAACTACAGACAGAGATTGATACAGATGCGTCTATGTATGGGCTTGGAGCAGTGTTACTACAGAAGGATCTGGAGGATGGGTTGTTTCATCCAGTACAGTTTATGAATAGGAAAACAAAACCAAGTGTACAGAGGTATCATTCGTATGAGTTGGAAGTTCTGGCAATAATAGGAGCTTTGCATAAATGGCGTATATATGTGTTAGGAATAAAATTTACAATCGTAACTGATTGTAATGCATTTGCGATGACTATGAAGAAGCAAGAATTCCCTTAAGAGTGGCACGTTGGGCAATGTACTTGCAGGATTATGATTATAAAATAGAGCATAGGACGGGTACCAAGATGAGATATGTTGACGCATTAAGTAGAATCTCATGTTATTTGTTGACAGATAGTGTTTTGAGTCAGGTAAAAGAAGCGCAGCTACAAGATGACTGGGTAAAGGCAGTGAAGTGTGCAGTAGAAAAAGAGGGATATGAGGATTTTTAAATCGAGAATTAAGTGTTGTTTAAAGATCCAAATAACCAGTTGATGGTGATACCGGTACAAATGGAGAACGAAATAATACAGTTGGCACATAAACAGGGACATTTTTCAGCAAGAAAGACGCAGGATTTGGTAGAAAGGTCATTCTACATCCCAAAGTTAAGCGATAAGGTTACTATGGTGGTAGGGAATTGAATTAAGTGTATTATTGTAAATGCAAAAGCAGGGAGATAGACCATTGGTGACTTACCATTTGGATCATGTGGGACCAATGGAACTTACTAATAACTGATACAATTATTTGTTAGGGGTAGTGGATGGGTTTTCTAAGTTTGTTTGGTTGTATCCAACTAGAGGCACAGGTACTGAGGAGGTGATAAATTCCTTAGTGAAACAGACGGTGAACTTTGGTAATCCACTAAGAATTGTTTCGGATAGGGGCACAGCTTTCACTTCGGGTAAGTTTAAGGAGTATTGCCAAGAGCAAATTATTCAACATCTTCTGATAGCAACTGGAGTTCCACGGGGAAATGGACAGGTTGAACGAATGCACAGGGTTGTGGTGCCCATTTTATCCAAATTGAGTATGGAAAATCTAACGGCGTGGTACAAATATGTGGGTAGGGTGTAACAGATAATAAATAAAACAGAACCGAGAAGTACGAAGATAGCTCCGTTTAGAATAGTCACTGGACACTAGCAAGTGAGAGTCAGCTTAGGGGAATGTTTCAAGAGTTCTTGATGGAGGAAATAGAGCAAGAACGACAAGAATTGCGTAGTTGTGCTAAAGAAAATATTGAATTGTTACAAGAAATGTGAACGCTAAGAGGATAGGGGAACAACAGTATAAGGTAAATGATATAGTGGCAATTAAACGTACACAGTATGGAGTGGGTCTGAAATTAAAAGGGAAATATTTGGGGCCATATAAGGTAGTATTATTTAAGAAACATGGAAGATATGACGTGGAAAAATTAGATCATACGGAGGGGCCATGGAAAACTACCACATTGGCTGAACATATGAAACAATGGGTTAGATCATTTGAGACGAACGACAAGTCAGGAGGGCCGAATGTAGGAAATGAGAATAAGAGAGAGTTGAGAACAACGCGCAGTGGTCACAACTACTGAGAGTGAGAGCGCTAAGTTGATGTTGTGTGTAATTTGGTGGTGGGTTTTGTGTGTTGAGTAAGAATACAGAAATAGAGAGTAAGGAAGTTGATGTTGTGTGAAGTTTGGGTTTGGTTAGCGCAGATCAAATCAATGGTTGTCGGAAGGTCAACCAAGGAAGTCGTGATATGATGAGTTTGGAGCTTAAATAAAATAAATAAATAAACAAACTACATATAAGCAAATGTATAAATCCATTTATAAGTAAATATACGTATAATAAATGAATAAAAACAAAAACTACAAATGGGGGCTCAACCAAAATGCAAATTGTGTGAGTCAATGAACGACAAAATAACGGCTCGTTTGAAAAGAATTGTGTGTGTGTCTGTGTGTGTCGCAATTCTGCGATAAGTCACAGCATCGTTGGTGGTAAAGCAACGGGTGCGGTACAGTGGCAAAGGCAGCAGAAAATTGGTGAGCATCAACAGAAGAACACTGCAAAGAACTGACAATTGTGTGGCATAATTTTGGCGTCGGCCAGTGAAACCAACAAAGAACGAACAGCTAAACGACAAAGTGGTGTTGGTGACGCACGGAATCGTGGTGCTAGTCAACCAAAAGCGAATGGCGATCCGAAGCAGACAAGCAGATAACAGCAGACAATTATGAAGATCAGCAGAGCATCGTGGTGACAGTGTGGCGTTTTTTTTTCTAAAGGCGACGACAGTTGAATTGAATGAATAATAAGAGAAAACGTTGAGTGCTGTGTATGCAGAGACAGATAGCGGTTCACTTATGGTGACAGCTAGAAAGCGACAGCAAAGGCAGTGACTGATTTGTGTGGCGTAAGAGCTGAGAGACAACGAAACGCGAACGTGGTATGTGTAGCAGCATTTGAGCAGTGGAAGGCGACAGCGAAAGCAGATGCTGAGTGGCGTCGTAGGAAGTGGAACTTTAAAATTGTATATAATGGTGTGTTTTATAAAATATATTCTACTAACAATATTAACATAAAACACATAAGAAAAGGAAAGAACAGAAGAGTAACTAACATTTTATTAACAGGATCATAATTTTATTTAACATATTTACATAATTATTGAGTGAAGTTAATATATAAGTGTAGTTAAGTTAATATAAAAGTAGGTTTATTCTTACAAATATTGTTTATTTATTACCGCGTAAACGTTTGATGACGTTTAACATTAACATGATCTATTTTAATTCATACTTATATACTTTAAACCGTCCGTTGCTGAACACGTCCACTTCGCTTCGACTTCTACCCACGACTCTCTACGCTCACACACTTGCTACTCTCAAGCACCCTCGAAAGGAACCTTGAGTCGCGTTGTCAACTACTATTCTATAACAAGGGGCTGCCACCTGCCACAAACCCTCACAATCCTACAATCGGCCGTCCTGACTCTTCGTTCGTCCCGAACGAATCCCATTTCTTCATCCTGTAATAGTTTTCTTATATCGTCGTCTTTTGTGCTCATGTTCAGTCCAGTAAGGATCTTTGGTTTTCTGCACACCAAAATGCCCTTCGCGAAGTGTCCTTTCTCTTAGTACATCGTTAACATACTGATATAAAAACGCAGGTGAATTCGATACACCAAATGGTACGTGTGTGAACTCGTATTGTCCATTTCGCGTAGCGAATGTCGCGAATTTCTTCGTATTTCCCTTTACTGTCTTCTTTGCTAGGTCCAATATCTTGTAAACTTCCACCACGGTCATCGTCCTTAAATGTGGTTTGGTTCTTTTTCTGATGGTAGCTGCTCTACTTTAAATTCTTCTACTCGCAAGCAATTATGACTTTCTGTTAACTCTTTCCCCTAAACATCAACTGATATGCCTCGTGAACTCAAAACGTCATTTTCGATGATGGCTTTGCTTTCCAGGTCATGACGTTTGACGACGTTGAACGTGGAATCAAAACTCAAATCATCTACTGGAATTGTCTCTTTTTTGTCTTCTTTTCTGTCTGCGTTTTCTTTTGTCTTTTCGTAGATTTTGATTTCTTCCTTTAGAACACTCAAAGATTCACATCTGTAAAGATTTGCTTTGTTTATCTTACTATCTGGTACGCCCTCTACGAAATATGTTACTATACTTTTTTCATCTAAGTTTATCTGTTTTCCTACTACGACCAATGAATACAAATACTATTTCAAACTTTCCTTTGGCATTTTTTGTCTTCTGCTCAAAAAAGTGTGGACGTCGGTTACTCACAGTTTAGTTGCAAATTCTTCTAACAAGTTTTCTTTCAGTTTCACCCATCTAACTACGCCTTTCAATCCTCTAACAAATAGTTTAGCTGCACCTTCTAACAATTATTTTGCGTAAATGTATTTTTGAACATCATCCCAATGCACTGTAGTAGCGACATCCTCAAACTCTGTAAACCATTGATTGATATCAAACTGACCTATACCAGAGAATGACGACACGCTATCTCTCACATCGCACAATGTAAACTGGGACCTTATCACCCCAGACTGAACATCTAAATATTCACTTGAATCTACTGTATTTGTCTTATCTACTACTTCTATTTCCTCCTCCGGTTCTTCTAAATTTAGATGTTCTAACAATCTGTCCTGAAGTATGCTTTTCATACCCAACGTGCTGAAATTTAGCTCCCTAAGTTTGTCTCTTAGTTCTTCAACCTTTACCGTAATCTACCAAGAAATATTCTTTCAAATATTTTGGAGAACACAGGCAGCAAGCTTATCGGCCTATAAGACAAGACGAGGTTCTCCGGCTTGCCACGTTTCTGGATCATTACTATTGCAGCGCACTTCCACTGAGTGGGAAAGTGACCTAGTCGAAACATCGCATTGAAAAGTAACACCAGAAACATCACACCCTTATGGGGGAGGACCTTTGCCACTCTGCCGTCAATGGCATCGTACCATGGAGAATTCTTCAATTTGATTACTTTCATTTCTTGATACACCTCACTTGGCGAAACCGGTTTAATGTGACTGGAGGACAGAGTCTTGCAAGCGAGACAAGGTATAGGTGACATCAGCAGGAGCTGCAAGCTGATGACATGTGAATCTCAGGGAAAGCTCATTTGCCAAACCTGTAGCTTTATCAAAGTCAGAACGGCACCAGAGGTTGTTCGTACCCAGAAGAGGTGCAAAACGTAATGGTTGCTGTTTGATACAACGTGTGGCTCTCCACAGGTTGAAGCCTGAGGATTTTCTGGAATCAGCACTTTGTGATAGGTCACCGAAATGACGAGATCTTTACTCGGTGAGATGGAGTTTTAATTGGAGCTCAGCTCTGCGCCTGGCAGCTTTCTCCAAGATATTGCATGTATGTATATATCTTCGACGCAGGCTCCTCTTGTATCTAACCAGATCCAGGGTGGTAGCTTTTAAAGGAGGCTGGGAAGAAGCGGAGGGCACAAGGGGCCGGTTGGAGGATGCAAGGGCGGCTGCAGTGTATAAGCAACGAGCAAACAGTTCAAAAGCATTGTCTAAATCATTTGGAGATGAGATTTCCAGATCCAGATTTAACCGATCTTCTAGGCCAGTTCGGAAACGCAACAGGTCAGCATATGCAGGAAGTAATCTCTTCTTGATTGAGAAGTGATAAGCAGCTACCTTAAACTGAGCAATTAATGGGAGATGGTCTGAGGAGAGATCAGTAGATTCGGTAATGGATAACCGATTTGGTGGAATTCCAGCAAAAAACACAAAATCCAATACGTCAGGAAGGCGACTATTGTCACTGGGGTAGTGCGTAGGGGATCCCGTAGATAGAACTTCTCTCCGTGAGTGTATTAAGGCATTAAACAGTTGACGACACCGAGACGTTCCCAGTCTGAAACCCCATAGGCGATGTTTGGCATTCCAATCTCCACCGATCAGGAACTTTGGACCAAGTTCGTTGAAGAGATTATTAAACTGGTTCTCAAGAATTGTGCAGCCAGGGGGACAGTATAGTGCGGCAACGACCAGTTCGCCGAGATCCGTGGAGATTTTCACAGCTGCACATTGTAGCCAAGTAAGGCGAAGTGTTTTAGTCCAGACCGGACTAAAACTGCTGCTCCTCTACACGCCTGGTTGTTATCTGGATTATTGGCGAGGTGGACATCATAACCCGACAGTTTAAAGAAGGATCGAGATGTAAAGTGGGTCTCACTTATGAGCATGATGTCTATTTTGTGGTTCAAAGTAAAAAGGCGAAGTTCGTTTGTGTGATTGCCTAAGCCATTGGCATTGCAGATACCAATGCGGACACTTATTTGCTGCATTGTTTAGATTGACATCAAGATTTCTAACATTTTGGTTTGCGATTCCAACATATACTCGATTCTAGCTTGGATAGGCCCGAAGCGTTCAGCGAGAGCAGAGAGCAAATCTTGTTCACACTGAATATTGAATTGGTTGATAATTTTCGCGGTGAATTTGTTTTTTGGGCTGAGCAGGAGGGCCGTTTCTGGTTGCGTCTGCGTAGGAAAAGTTAGTATGTGTTGTACTTACATTTGGTTGTGCTGTTTTTTGAGTAGGTTGATGACGTGGTTTTGGCTGATTTATTGATCTCCGGGCAACCAATTCTTGGTAGACAAAGCAGCCCTTATAGTTTGCAGTATACGACTCATCGCAGTGGGCACATTTGGCGTGGAGATTAGGAGATTTTTGGCATGAAGAAGAGGGGTGACTCCCTCCACACTTGACACATCGAAAGCTTTTTCGGTAGTACTGCTTTGTGTGGCCGAATTCCTGGCAGCGATGGCATTGCGGTATGTCATTGAACCTGGGCTCAACAGTGATCAGTTGTCGACATAAACGTTTAAAATCATAGATGGTTTTTTTATTATGGGACGGTTCCAGTTCGATGAAAAATAGGTTCAAAGGACCAGAATTGTTTCTAATTTTTGGATTGGAAGCTCGTAGCTGCTTGAGTTGATATGAGTGGTACAGTTTGGGTCAAGAAAACTTTTAATTGATCGATATGCAGCAGCAGTGTTTGGAAGATTACGGAGAGACCCTTTGCCGAAGGATTTTGTGACGTATAAAGAAGTGTCATTGACCTTGTCAAGGCTGGTCATTAGACCATTAATGTCAGTAACTCCATCCATAAATATGGGAGGGAGTCTTGAGAGTGTTTCCATTGCTGGATTATCCACAGGTAGGGTGCAATACCTCATCAGCGGTCTCCGTCTCTTAATCAGAGTGTGAAGTAAGATCAATGAAACGATTGGACCTATTTGATGATGGAGTCCGAACAGAGGTTGTCCTAGGACAGAGACTTCTGCGCACTTTCGAGGAAGTAGACGGTTCATCATCACGATCATTAAGCCCCTTGCAGTGTTTTGCAGCTGGTGGAGGAGAAAAAGTTTGTTTACGCTTCGGATTCATCGATTGTTTGCGTCTATAAACAGCAACACTGGCTGCTGTGTGAGAAAACCAATGAAACTGCAAAGCTGGAAGTAGCGTATCATAATGTGGTGATCCATTTTCAGTGGAAATGGCTAGGCCAGATTGAGCTAATGAGTTTTCAGATATAGTTGCAAATTAGACTTGCAAACTAAAAGCAAACACCCGAGCCAAGCTGAAAAAGCAGCTAGGCAGAAAGTTAATTGTGATTTTTGTGTAGAGTATACAGCAGTCAAGAATGCTGAAATGCTACAACAAAAGGAAACAGCACCGTTGCTTAAACACAAGACTAACAAAAAGTATAGTGTTTATTGATCTGCGGATGAACACCAAGAACAAGGCACAATTATATAATGTTAGATGAACGTTCACTTAAGTTGGCGATAACCCTACAGCCTCAGTTCTTCGCTGACCTGTACAACATCTGCCTACTGGAGGGGGTCTTCCCAACTTGCTGGAGAATTCAGAGGCTGGTGCTCATTACCAAACCTGGATAACCTCCAGGGGAACCGTCTTCGTACAGACCAATTTGCCTTTTGGACACAGCAGGCAAGGTACTGGAGAAAATCCTAGCGAACGGGTTAGAGGCAGAAATCCAGCAACGTAGTGGCCTCTCCACGTCCCAGTTTGGATTCAGGAAAAAGTGTTCAACCATCGACGCGGCTTCTGAGGTGACCAAGATCACGCGATCCGGGGCAGGCGATGGGCAGGCGGAGACAAGGAATACTACTTAGTGATAACGCTTGACATAAAGAACGCCTTCAATTCGGCAAGATAGGTCAGAATCATGGAGGCGCTCTACGACTCTGCAGAGGGCGAGACAACATACCACGTAACCGGAGGAGAGCCCCAAGGGTCTGTTCTCGGTCCCCTCCTCTGGAACATAATGTATGATGGCATTCTTAGACTGCACTTCCCAGGTGGGGTAAATATTGTCGGGTTTGCGGATGACATCGCACTAGTGGTCGTTGGAAAGCACATTAGTGAGTCGGTTGAGCGTTGCAACACAGCCATTGCTACCATCGCAGCATGGCTGAACCACGTTGGTCTTAGTCTAGCTGAACATAAGACGGAAGCGCTACTAATAAGCAGTCGGAAAATCGTGGAGAGAGCTACGGTAACAGTCGGCAATACGGCCATCACAACAAAGAGATCTCTGGTGTATCTACGGGTTACCCTAGACTATAGGCTCACCTTCAAGGAGCACTTAATATACGCCAGTGAAAAGGCGGCAAGATCGTGTAAGGCCCTCTCGAGGATACTGCTGAACACTCGAGGGCCCAGGCAAGGTCGCAGGTTGTTGCTGATGAATGCAACGAAATCTATTATGCTTTATGGAGCACCCATATGGGCAAATGCAATGGACAAGATCTCCTACAGAAGACATCTGGAGAGCGTCCACAGACTGGGCGCACTCAGAGTAATCAGCGCTTATCGCACTGTATCGGAAGATGCCGCACTTGTACTCGCGGGGCTGGTGCCAATTGATCTACTTGCCATGGAGACGGCAGATGCCTACGCTTGGAGATCACGCCCACCGGAGGAGACCAGAGCAAAAGGAACCCAAATGAGATGCTCATCCATCAGGACGTGGCAGACTCGCTGGGACAGTTCCACGAAAGGACGCACAGCATGATGAAGTCAATTTTTACCTCACACAGCTCCTGAGCGGTCATGGATGCTTCCGTAAGTACCTATGCAGGTTCCACAACGAAGACGCCCCATGGTGTATGCACTGTGGCAACCAGTATGAGGAAGACGCCGATATTTAGCCCTTACCCTTAGCCCACTCGGACGAAGACTATTGCCCGAATTTGCCTTAGAAGCGAGAAAATGTTTTAGAGGATTGCATTTAATTTTTGTATGGTTTATTTGTTAGAAAAAAACGAGACATCAAACATTATTTATACCCTTCAAGCGTACATAAAATAGGTATAATTCACCCACACACAGTCAAAAATAAGAAAGATTGGAATGATAATAGTCAAATGGCACAAAAAAAAAAAAAAAAAATATATACATATTGTAATTTTTTGAATAATAAATTATTCAAGGAATATACATAAATTGTATGTTTTTTCTATTTCATATCATGTTTAAAAAAAAAATTAATATAATAATCAATTAGCGACAAATAAAAAAAAAAAGAAATTGATTTGCAAGAACTGGAAATCGAACCTATGACGCACCAGCTCTCACAAATTGTATATTGTTTTCTAATGCTCTGCATCTACTGCACCAACGCCTTAGCTCACTCGGCCAACGACTGCTATTGCCCGAATTGGTCTTAGAAGCGAGAAAATGTTTTTTGGAGGTATTGCATTTAATTTTTGTATGGTTTATTTGTTAGAAAAAACGAGACAACAAACATTTTTATACTCTTCAAGCGTGCATAAAAATAGGTAAAATGCACCCACACACAGTCATAATCATCCTGATATGGATTTTAATTACGACATTTTTAATGATAGACTGATTCTTTTTGAAAATATTGTCTTTTCTTGTGGAGAGAACCGTTTAAAAGATTTCGGTTTACCAGAGCCAAACCGCGGAAATGCACATTTAAATAATCTTACCTATGTGCGCGAGCCAACGTACAGCTACATAATTTTGTAGACGAAAACGAACTAAAATTAACATTAGTGGAGCAACGATTAATTTACCAGAATATAATTGACAGTGTGAGCCACAACAAAGGATAAGTACAGCTATGAAGTGTATTTATTTTTATACTCTTTACGGGAGTGAATAGTATTATAAGTTTGTCATGAAGTTTGTAGCACACAGAAGGAGACATCGCAGACCACATAAGGTATATATATTTGTGATCAGCTCGATGAGACGAGTTGATTTAACCATGTCCGTCTGTCCGTCTGTCTATCTGTATGTATGCAAACTAGTCCCTCAGTTTGTCATTTGTCGGAATCAGCCGAATCGGACCATTAGGGGGGGTACCTCCCATACAAAACCCCTTTTAAATTAATGTTCTTATTAAAAAAAGTTTTTTGTTTTTTAACATATCGAACTGAAATTTGGACACTATAATTTTGTAATTTATAGGTTACCTAGGGTTACCACGAGTGGTACCTCCCATACAAACCCGAATTAAATGGCAAACTTCTTTACATAGTAGAAAGCAAAGTCGAAATTTCAAGAAGTTAGAATACTGATTACTTCTAAACCACGCAACGTATTTTGATGCGGTTTTCACTGTTAATTAAAGAATTTCCTTAGAAAAGTTTGCATGTTCATAAATAATTGATTCAATAATAAAAGTATTTTGATAATTTCACAGGTTGGCTTTGCGGACGAGTCCCGTTTTGTTCGCTTATAAAATTAATGTAGTTGTAATAGTGTTATAATTTATGGAAAAAGCATTTACTGCTACTACAATATTGTAGCTTTTCATTCTTTACACAGCAAAGTTTCTTCAAATGTGATTTTAGAATTAAATTAAAGTTATTATTATTATCATTTAAGCCATACTATAAGGTAATGAAAACATTTGTTTACTTGCAATATAAGGAAAAAATGTCCCTACCAACGATCAAATAGGTAAAGTAAATCATTTTATTCTGTCAAAGATCAATGGACTGACACACTGAAACATACTACTGTGTAGACATTGCTATTGATCTGGAAGAGGCTGATCATTTCCCAACAGAATTTCATTCTCTACAGCCTTCTGGTTTGCGCCCACATAAATTGGTTCTAAAAGTAGGGTGTCAATATTTTATTACGGAACCTTAATCCACCAAAATTGTGCAATGGTACACGTTTACAGATAAAATCATTAAAAAAAAACTACATAATAGAGTGTACAATACTGACCGGATGTGGAACTGGAGAAGTCGTTTTAGTTCCCCGGATTCCATTAATGCTAACGGATCTACCTTTCCAATTTAGAAAATTTCAATTTCCTATAAAATTGTTATTTTCAATGACAATTATCAAATCACAAGGTCAAACATTCAACGTTGTGGGATTATACCTGAGCATTCAGTGTTTTTCCCATGGACAGTTATATGTAGCTCTTTCACGCGTCAAATCAGTTCGTATTGTGTAATGACAAAAAAGCTGTAGAAATTGTATACAAAGACATATTGTAAACAAAAATTTGTTAAGAAATTAATTAATAAAATTTCATGCTATCAATACCAAAGCGATATTTTTTAAATTGCACCCGTGCAAAGCAGGGCGGTTTGCTAGTTTAGAGAATAAATGTACAATAAAATTGCCACTCAAACTGATGTGATGCTAAGAAAGGAAGGTTGGATGTAACCCGGAGGAGCGTGTTGAGTATTACATCTTTGGCATAGCCAATGATAGCCTTCTTTCCGGTTTAACGTGGCATTTTTAACAGACAGCGAGTTCTGATCGTGCGTGTTTTGGTTATCCGTTCACTGTCACCGAGTTGCGAGTTCTGAGCAGCTGTTTTTTGTTTTGATTATACTCACATATGTACAAATGAAACTTTGTGGCAATTGTGAGAAATAAAAATTGAAATATGCAATTAAAATTTTATTTAAATATATTATGTGCCATCATCAGCAAAAGAAAGAACAAGACTATCGAAAATCCCTTAAATGAAACCAAATTCACCAACACTCTTTTAAGTTAACCATTGCGGAACACCGAATTCTGGCAGAACTCTCACAGAATTCGAGTTCTCAGCTACAACAACGATTACAATTTCGTTCATTTTCACTGTGGATGTTGTAATTTAAACTCGAGTTCTGTGCGAGTTCTGTCAGAACTCAAGTTCAACTATGTTTGAATACACTATTACACGCAATGCAAAAGAAACTGTTTCAGCTCTTTATAGCCGGTTATCAAACCGTGAAAGTCTTACATTAGCTTAACTGCTCTCTCTGTTATGTAATTTACAGTTTTTAAGAATACAGCTTGACCTGTAGCTTTCATAAAGAATTATTTTTCTTTCCACAAAGAAACACTTTCCTGCAGGAAACTGTCGTCGGGATTTAGACGCGAAAATAAGTTCTTGCTCTTGTTTGACAGGAAATCATTTCAGGATCTGTCTGAAGTCATAAATTGCAACAACATCTTACCATATAAAGTATTTGATATCTCTTCTTAAGATGGAATATATCTCTTTCCAAGATCGTTTGTTCACGTTCCAAGATAAAAACCATTCTCATTTTCGTTTGGTCTTCAACTTCGTCGCCAAAAAGAGCCAAAATAGTAATTTCATCAAACAAAAACCACGGATGTTAGCAGAATTTGGTCAGAGCTGCTTTTGAAGAATTTATGAATTTCTTCGTACTTTCTTAAAGCTTTCATAAAGAAACATCTAGGATGACTTGCTTCTCTTTATTTTGAATTGGACTTGCGGCAAACATATATTTGCCATCCATCTTTTTTGGTGCATCGCTGCAAGAGGTCTGACTTTTTATTTTCGATTTATTTTCTTGATCTCTATCCAAACATATTACACACCCCACAGTAATCTCTCACAATAGGCTATTTTATTTCTTTCGAGTAAAATATTTTTTCTGCTGTAATAGTTAGTGTCGTGGGAACATTGCTTTATTTGACAACCGATTTAATAACTGATGGTTGTTTTTTGTTTAGTTTTTTTCTTGGCATTTCATTATGGATAGACGTACACCAGAGCAAAGCTTGCAAATTGTTAAAATGTTTTATTAAAATAATGGTTCGGTTCGTCAAACTTATCGTGCACTTCGTTCATTTTATGGTAATCATAATCGTCTATCAGAGCGACTAATTCTAATAACTATGGATTGTGTTCGCAATACGTTTACTATTAATGGAAATGTGCATCCCGTAAGATGCCGAACCACCTGTAGCCGCTGTACAGCAAAGTATTGAAGAAGATCCAAATCAATCAATTCGTCGCCGATCTCAGCAGATAGGGTTGTGTCCATCCACTTTATGGAAGATTTAACGCAATTATCTTGGCTTAAAAGCTTTGAAGATTCAATTTATACAGGAATTAAAGTCAAACGACCATGGTATTTGCCGCAAATTGGCTAATGGGCTGAAGTACAAATTGATATTGATCTTGATTTTCCATTCAAAACTTTGTTCAGCGATGAAGCTCATTTTTGGTTGAACGGGTACGTAAATGAGTAAAATTTCCGTATTTGGAGTGAAGTTAATCCAGTAGCTTTTGTTGAAACACCATTACATCCACAGAAAATTACTGTTTATTGCGTTTTATGGGTCCATATATCTTCAAAAACATTGATAACAAGAATCAACGGCGAACGTACCTCAATTAGCCGGCATTATTCTTGCTGACATATGGTTCCAACAGGTTGAAGCCACATGCCACACAGTGCAAGCTATAATTGTTTTTCTCAAAGAAACTTTTGATGAACGAGTAATCGGATTATTACTTTGAGGTTATGTAAAGTCCCTTGCCTACGCCGATAAACCTGAAACCTGGAAATCAACATTCGAAGAGTAATTGGCAAAATACGGCTGCAAATGCTGAGAAAAGTGTGTTAAAATTAGACTTCCAGATTGCGCCTTGTACGCCCCAGCCGTGGCGTCCAAATGGCCAAAATCATATTTAAACATTAATGTCATAAATTATCCATAGTTTGCAAATGAATGACAACCTTTTCATTAGGTCCACAAGAAACCAGTTGTTATGAAACCAAATGTAAAAGGGACGAAAAAAACATTGTGAATTGTTTTTCGTTTATAAGCTTTTGTGTACAAGCAATGCCAATTATTATTGTTTGCTTATGGCAGGGCCAACCACTAAAGGATTCATTAAGAGAAGTTAGTCAAAGCTCTTTCGTGTGTATGCATGAATTCTTACATATGTGTATCTGCTTGTGCGTTGCAGTCGACTATTATGTGCTACCCTACAAACATTTTGATGATTGCATTTTCAACAGTCGTCTTACTAAATAGTGTTTGACTCCTTTTTGTGTTAACATATTGAGTTTTCAAATTGTCAGCCAATTATTATTTATATTTATAAAATAAATAGCAACAAATATTAATAAAAACAATAAATAATAATAAGAAACATATTATTATCATAAGTTACACAAAATGGTCGCTGGGTAAAATCTGCTTTGCTGTCTATACCCCTTTCTTTCTACCACTTTCGCCACCACTCTCTCTCTCCTATACTCGCGTCACACAACATCAAAACGAGACCTTTACGCGCGGACTTTTTTTAAGGATACAATTGCCATTAATTTTGTGTTAGATTGAGCAAAATGTTACTTTCTAACTGTCGTTTACTTTTTTATCGCAATGGAAATGGTTGAAAATATACCGAAAAAAATGAAAACGATCAGTCAGAAGCCGATAAAATTGAATTATGTAATTATCTATCCAGTAAAGCTTGTTTAATTGATATTAAAAATATATTTCCTCGTTTAATTATAACTTAAGGTTGTGTAACTCTAACTGTAAAACAGCCAATGCATAGATTGCATAAATGCAAACATTAATGAGCATTTCCCAAGTTGCACTTGTGCGATATACGATAAGGATGGAGGGGTAGCTTAAAAGGCTACAAGCCCTTATGATATCCTCGTCACAGGGCGAGTGAAAGCCGCTCGTTTAACTAAGCTTTCTCAAATACAAGAGCGTCTGTTCCCATATTGGGCGGCTTCTTGGTCTGCGTCTGTACCTGATAGGTCGGCAGTAATTAAAGCCTGGTGGTAAGCCTAAGCCGCAATGACCGTTCCATGACATGTCGCGTTGGCAGTCTCTGGATCCGTTATAAATTTTTTCCACTTATGACGGTAAAGGGGTGAGTGAGCCTGCTCTGCCGAGACGGCAGACGTGGTGTGGATCAGATACCAGCCGTTTCGGACCATGGTCAGGAAGTGTGCATTGGACGCAGTGAAGTAGACTGCGTTGCCCCGGGCGAGCTCCGGTATTCCGAGACTGGTAAAGCGTAGGGCAGGCTTCAGGGAACTGGGGTAGGAACTGTGTTCTGAGGGTATACCCGTTCCTGACTATTTCGGCCCGCCCCCCCTGCACACGATGCGCTGGGAAACAAACAAGCTGAAGAATGGAACCAAATAAGGAAAATAAAGGTATTGAGCAGAAAAACACTACTGCAGCAATGGACAACTTGGTTGCTGCAGCTGACATAACTACAAGTGTCGCTGAAGATTCGGCATTCAGGCGGAGCAGTAAAATGAGCCGCTCCCCCATAAGAAAGCCTCCAGATCTGCAACCATGGGAAGTTTGTTGTGAAAACGAGCTGCCCTCGCCATTCAAAGGTGTTACAGTATCAGAGCCTACAGTGGTTATCACAAGTGTTGCGGTCTCAGCAAAGAAGAATGAAGAGACAGAGGATAAGGAGGCTGGTGGGGTGACAGTTGAAAATATGCCAGCCCCAGTGAGGTCAGCAAAAATAAAGGCACCGCAGCCCAGGAAGATGATGCCAGGGAAAAAACCTCAGGGGGTTGGTGATCACCCAGACGAGACAATTACCCCTAGTGCTATTAAAAAGTTGGAGCAGCTTTCCTTGATGATGGAAAATCAGCGCCATGTCAACAATGAGATGAGGGACCTGTTGGCATTGGCAATAAGGCTGCATAAAAAAGAGGCTGCGAGTGTCTCTTCGGTCAGTGTGCAGACGATCGAGGCAACTATACCAGAGAAAACTAATGCTAATTCTCTTATTAAAAAAAAGAGAAAGGGGACAAGGGTGCCCAGGGGACACTGCAGGCTGCAGGCAGAGTCAGCAAAGCTAGCAGCAACAGCTCCCAAGAACGTCCGGTGGAGCTCTCAAAGCCAAAGGAGAATAAATGGCAAGTGGCAATTAATCGAAAGAACCGGGAAAGAGGTACGTAGCTGACACGACTCAAAACAGGTAGCGAGGTTCCTTCTAAACAGCCTCCTAAAAAAGGAAAAGTGAAGCCTCGCCGAACACGTCCCGATGCTTTAATCATCACTAAAGCATCGGAATTATCCTACGCGGACATCCTCAAGGAAATAAAAGGGAAACATGAGCTTCAAAAGGTTGGTGACAGCGTTAGCAGGATACGCAGGACTGCTAAGGGTGAAATCCTACTTCAACTCTCCAAGAAGGGTAGTACAATAATGGAAACCCTAAAGGATGTGATAATGGAAGCGCTGCAGAGCTATGCAATGGTGAGAGCTCTCTCCCAGCTAGCAGCTATTGACTGCCGGGACCTTGATGAAGTCACAGAAGCTGAGGATTTAACAGCAGCCTTCATCAAACAATTCCCTGTCATCCAGGCCACCTGTATTACAATTAAGGCAATGAGACTAGCAAGGTATTACACAAAGACAGCAACAATAAGCCTACCAGTGAACCATGCGGAATCCCTGCTAAAAGCGGGATCTCTTAAAGTAGGTTGGGTTCGATGTCGCTTGAGGCAGCACATTAGCCCCACAAGGTGCTTCAAGTGTTTAGAGTACGGTCACATGGCAAGAGCATGTAAAAGCAGTGCCGACCGTTCAAAGCTATGCCGTAGGTGGGGAGCAGAAGGACACATCGCAAAGACCTGCCAGGAGAAAGCTAAATGCGTTCTCTGCTCTGTTGGAAGTAACTCACATATGTCTGGGAGTTATAAGTGTGAAGCTTTTAAGAGGGCCTTGCGGGATCAAACAGCCATAGATATGAGGGCAGATGTCCTACTTGTTACTGGGTTCTATAGGGCAAAGGAAAAATGCTAACATATGGACGGAGGATGTCGGTGGGAAAGCGGCTATCTGGATCCAAGGGGATACTGCCTTCGAACAGAGAGATCCTTGCTTGCATAATGGCTTCACCTTTGCAAAAATACGTGGTACCCATTTTTGCAGTTGCTATGCATACCCTAACGCTTCCCAGGATTCCTTTGAGGCCTTTCTTGAAAATTTAGTTAGTGCTGCGAGGGATAAATCCACACTCATAATTGGTGGAGATTTGAATGCTTGGGCAGTGGAATGGGGTTGCAATAACACCAAAAGGCATGGACGAGCATGCCTCAACCGAAATAATGCCATCACATTTGACAACGGAAGAGGTAGCTCGGCAATCGACCTTACATTCGGTAGTACCTCAATTGAAATGTGTGATCAAATGAGAAGGTACAGTGCTTATACCCATAGTGTCCACTTGCAATACAGTTTTGCATTACCTCGCCGGTTCGGTTCACAATGCCAAGATTGCGGAAACGGGTGAGCGTTGCCTGGAAGACTTGGAAGATGGACAAAGAAACCTTGGATCTGTTCATCTCCGAGTTAGAGATGGCGACTGGTAGTGCAAGTCAGCAATTTCGGGCACTTATGCAAGGCCTATCAAGGATATGTGATGCCTCCATGCCTATGATAGCAAGAAGCAATGGCAGGAAACCCAACTTCTGGTGGTCGGATGAGATTGTAGAACTCCGCTTGCAGTGCCTCCAACTTCGTAGAAGATTCCAATGCAGCAGAAGAAGGAACGCTGACTCTCGCGAAACCCTTCTACTCCACGAAGGATTCAGGCAAAAGAAGTCTCAACTCAGTAAAGAGATTTGTAAGAGCAAGCAGGATGCCTTTCGCCGACTGCTAGGGGAAGTGGATCATAATCCCTGGGGCAGTGCTTATTAAACTAAAAGGCGCAGATACAAGGGTCTGTCCAACATCCCTTCTTCCGTTGCTCTTATGAACACTTGTGGTTGTAGAGTAAGATATACCTCCCGTCAGCAAATCGGAACTAGAAGCTGCATCAAAAAGGGCTAAGGTGAACAAGTCGCCAGGTTTGGATGGCATCCCTAATGTTGTTCTCAAAAGAGCCATGGCCACGAAACCACACTTGTTCTGTGCGGTTTTTGCAAGATGCTTAAAAGAAGGTCACTTTCCCAAATGCTGGAAGAACCAACGGTTGGTTCTCATCCCGAAAAGGAGCCTACTCCCTGATCAGCCAACTTCCTACAGGCCCCTGTGTCTACTAAATACTACTGGGAAGATCCTAGAAAGGATTATCTGTACTGGACTACAGCAGTACACTGAGGCACCAAATGGACTGGCCGAACTGCAATTTGGCTTCGGACCAAACAAAGGCACAGTGGGAGCAATCCAGAAGGACAGTGACATTGCCAAGGAGGCCCTAAATGACACAAGGTGGCTAGGTGGCAGCAAAAACTACTGTGTAGTTGTCACACTCGATGTGAAAAATGCATTTAACTCTGCAGATTGGAGCTGTATTGTTAATGCACTAGCTTCACTGGAGATACCCAGCTACCTGATTCGGATGATAGTGTCTTATTTCAGAGACAGAACACTTATCTGTGATAGAGAAGAAGGCACTTAATCTTATCAGATAGCTGGTGGTGTCCCACAATGTTCCGTACTGGGCCCATTACTGTGGAATGCCATGTACGATGCCATCCTGCGGATTATTAAACCCAGTGATGTATGCTGATGACGTAGCTATCGTCCTACTAGCAAATACGCTAAGTGAGGTCACATCAAAAGTCGAGAGAACTGTTGTAGCTGCAAGAAGTTGACTTTGGCAGAACCATCTATGCTTGGCAGAGCATAAAACCGATCTAACTCTCATGAGCTCCAGGAAGGAGGTTGAAAAACTGTCAGTGAGGATTGGTAACCACATTATTGAATCGAGGCTTTATATCAAGTACCTGGGAGTACTTCTAGACCACCGCCTGTGTTTCAAGTTCCATCTAATCGTGTCAGCCAAAAAAAGCAGCTGCCACAACAGAAAAGTTGGCAAGGATTCTCCCAAACCTAGGTGGACCCAGACAGCAAATACGGGTTTTACTATGTTCGGTGAGTTAATCTGTACTGCTTTATGCGGCTCCGATTTGGGCTGGGGCTCTAGCAACTAAGTCATACTTGCAAGGAATAAAGAGTGCACACAGAACTGCAAATCTGAGGATCCTATCGGACAGTTGCAGATGATGCGGCGGGCTTACTTGTAGGTAGACTTCCGATTGATTTGGAAGCCCTAGCTGCAAGGGATATACACCTTGCCAAAGCAACTTTCCATAGGAATAGCCGTTTGGAGATCAGGAGCAGGTACCTAAACATATGGCAGCACAGGTGGAGCAGTGCAGAACCACGAAGGACTTATCACCCTATCCCCAATATGACGGCGGAGACGTTAGATCCCAATTTTGCCCAATTCGCTACTGGCCACGGGTGCTTCAGGCAGTATCTGCACAGATTTGGGCTTGCCGAGAAGCCATATTGTGGCCTCTGCCTGAACATAGTAGAAGACCCGGAGCATCTCGCTCATGAGTGCCCTCGGTTTGAAGCTCAGCGATGCAGGATGTATGACCGCCTTGGATCTCCATGCAACTCGCAGGAGATCGTAAGGCGTATGATGATTTCCTCGGAAGAGTTGGCTTTTTTCACTACCGATGTAGCGACTATCATTCATGAGGCTCGAATGTACGAGTGTTTAATGGCGCCCAGATAAGTGCAATTTTTTCCCTCCCTACGAAGTAATGCTTTGTTAGTTCCGTAGGGATGAAAGGGTTACGAGGAGATAGACGGCTTTTTAGTTGGTAGAAATCCGACATGGCATGGGCCATGAGTATCTTTTTGAAGATTTTCTCCTCCTTGTTTCGCATAACAAAAAAAAAAAAAAACAAAAAATAAAAAAAAATTTTGTGCGATATGTACCGTATATACAAATTAAGCGATTCGCTTATTGTAAATGTCAAAATTCAAATTAAATAACAATTGTTTTGGGCTATCTTCGGTGTTTAATAGTAAAATTCGTATGACGGATAGCCCTTTATTTGCATGAAAACAGTCAATTCTATAACTGACCACTTCTCAAGCGAACATGTTTCAGATGGAAGTCGGCATGGGTTCGTGTCGTAGAAAGATAAAGTATCTTTCTTTAATTATAACTTTTAATTATGAATTAACAAAACTTGCTTTACTTTGAAACACTTGCGTGCGCCATGCGTCACGCCATAAACAACAATGTTCTGCCACGTCGATAAACTCATCTTAGCAGATCATTCTCACCAACACATTCCTAACCCAAGCCGGCCGCTTCACCAACACCTCTCATCTTAGCCAATGACGATCAGCCACGTCGACATTCTAGTGCTACTAAATCAACTATCTTGTGTTAAGCTACAATCAATCAACAATGCAGTGTTGGCGAATGAGCACTATCATGTGCGAGTGAGATGTCACATATGGCAGCAGACTCTTTTGTGATAACTCTTCCCTCTCTATTTTAGGGCCCCCTCGGCACATTGATCGTTAAACCGTAGGGTGACCTCTTCCTTTAAGGACTATTAGGGGAACCCGTGGCCAACACAATCGACCGTGTTCTAGAAAAAAACATTTGTTTTTTTAAGTGCTAATAACTTTTCCATAAACAATGTTTTTTGTGAAACCTCTACTATCACGTGATAAATGGCCCTGATCTGATGTCTCAGAAATATAAAATCGCAATCTATTGAATGATCGAACTGTAGTTTCGGCAACATACAATTGTCCGGGACTAAACACAGGCTGTTTCGACAAAATTCCATCTTTTTGAAACGTTTGATCTTGCGATTTATTTATAGTCATCGCAAAAGATGGAATGACTGGAATGTGAGTTCTTTGAAATTTAAACGGTAAATGAGTTCCCGAATAAGTCAAATGAATACAGGGAATTAAAATTCGAATATAACGCGCTACAGCTGTAAACACCTCGCAATCTATTGAATTTCGGTGCAACCGTTTTACGCGCATGCGAATTCAATTTTTAAATTCCGTATTAGTAATAAAATACAGTTTTCTTTTAAAATCAATACCATTAACTGATATATTCATAAACTCAATGGGAAAATTATTATGTTCACGTGCTTCATCACTGATAATTTTATCAAAGCTGTAGTAAGCCTCCTCCTCTCCAGGCATTCGTTCGTTAGTGACGCGCAATTGAGGAATCTATCTTGTCTACTGTTAGGACTGATATTTGAAACTTAATTTTCTAATAATGGAGTTGGTAATTTGAACACATTATGTAAGGTCCTCCCACCGATCAAGAGATAAGAAGCGATGTCGCTGAAAGCTGTGGGTATACAACGAATATTTAATGAATTTAATTTATAAATCATTGCTGTTTGGACATAAGTTTTCCCACAGCCTGCGTGAGCCTTTAAACAAATAACATTGCTACCAGTATCATGATTCAAAACTTCTCGTAAAACACTATCTATAATATTATGTTGTACATCAAAAGCGCTATTAAACATATCTTCAAAAATATTTTGTTCTTCAACGCGGTTAGTACTATCACTGAAAACAGAATCAACAGGGAAATAAACAGGGATTGGAAGACCAAGTTCTTGACATGAAGTATTATGAGTCTGAAGAATATCATCGATTATTAAAAGAGTTCGATTATAAGAAATATCCTGACGGTAGTCTGTAAGAAAATCTTCACTCATATCATCTTTGAATTCATTCCATAAAAGTAACACATTCGCTGGAACATTCAAACCACAATTAAACACAAATAACTTTCGCAATTGTCTTGAAGAATTAGTTTGCCATTTAATTATATATATATACAAAATATTTTGCACATGAAGAATAAAAGAATGTAGAAAAGAGAGCCACACAAATCTCTCTATTCTCCCATTCTACTGCATTCGCAATATCAATGCCAATAGAGCAGAAAAGTGAGGCACACAAACCTCTCTAATCTACTGCGCGCACACATGCTCTCATGAACGGCTGTGTGTTGTACTTGTTGTTATACAGTGGTTTTTTAAACACCTTTGTATGCCTAAGCCTCTGGACCTATTTCTATAAATTTACAGGACACAAAAGAATACCTTTCAATTGGTATATTTTTTTTCGAAATTGGTTCAGTGGTGTAAGCATGAAAGGGTTCACATTTCCAATGTTTGCCATTTAATGATATGGATTTGGCTTTTCTTCAATACATTTTTCATAAACTAACTTAAATACGAAAATTCTATATAAAAATACAAACTATACTTTAGGAAAAATAAGTAATCGGAAGAAGATACTAAAAGTTTACATAATTCATTTACCGATTGTAAAATGATTAATAAAAAGTTCTAAACATTAAAAAAATACTAAAAGCGTATAATAATTGAAAGTTAATTATTGATAATATTATTGAATTGTTCATTTGGAGTAAAAAAAAACAATTAATATTACCGACACTTGCAAATAAAGAGTAACCATTAAATTTTTCATTAAGGAAGCAGTTCTGCAACTCTAAAATGACGGCCCTATATCCTGTTAGGAGAATCTTGACAAGACGGTGTATTTCAGACTAGTTGAGTCGGGCATACGTTGTCCTGCCTTCTGAGCAGGGCTGTCCTTAAACTATTGGAAGCCGTGGGCACAGGGATTTGTCAACAAAATTTTCGCAGAACGAAAAACGTTTATTCATTGGTATATTATGAGTCTTCATTTACATTTCTTTGGTGGTTGTTAAATCTTATAAAGATACATGTACAGGGTGAGTCAGAAAGGACGGACGTTTTTGAAATGGCTAGTAGTTCCCCCATGAAGGACCGACGGGTGAGGGTTAGTACCGTTATGTTCATCCGGTAATAGCATTTCTTTTTCAGTCACCGCCCTGTGGATATTGGAACACCGCGTTTACGCTAAAGAGAGTCTCGTGCGAAATAATGAGACGATCACCGCTGTTCAGCGAGAATTCCGACGCCACTTCAACATTCATCGGAGCCAAGGCCACGCTTAACACGATCCTTCAGTGGGTGGAAGCACTTCGCACCCGAGGTGTTTTGAGCAACAGACGTCCCCCAGGGCGTCCACGAATGGCTCGAACACCAGAAAATGTTGAGGCGGTCCGCCAAGCTTTCATGCGCAGCATAGGTCGTTCTGCACAAAACCACGCCGCTCAACTTTGCCTGAGTAATCCATCGGTAAGGCGTATTTTACACAATGAACTGCATTTCCTCCCCTACAAATTGGCAATTGTTCAAGAGTTGCAGCCAAGGGATTATGAACAACGAGTGACGTTCGCGCGTGAGATGGAAGCACTCACAGATCAAAATGAGAACCTTATTCTGTTCGTGAGTGTTGAAGCTCATTTAAACCTGAACGGCATGGTGAATCAGCAGAACTGCTGTTATTGGGCCAATGAAAATCCTAGAGAATTGCATGGAAGACATAGCCCCAAAGTGACTGTTTGCCAGAATCGACCGGCAAATGCTCGAGAGAGTAGACGCAAACTTCGTGGAACGGCTTCAGTGCTGCATCGCCGGTGGGGGTCACCACATGCCCAATGTTGTTTTCCACACCTGACACTCTTAAATGCTTTGACCTAACGATTCTAAAGATTTAAATGAAAGTTTTTTTCAATGATCCTTAACAAGTTTATGCATTTTTGAGAAACGTGCATCCTTTTTGACTCACCCTGTATATTACTAGATGTATAGAATACATCAATTTAACGACTGCCTAGCCCAATGTTGCAAGACGAAGAGGTGTGACTTGGCAAAACATGTCATCTAATTTCTTCTGTTGAAATTTCGTGATCATTGTGGACGTTGTCCAATGCTAGCCCGTTGAGTTTGTGCTGAGACATATTAACTAACGGGTAGGTTTCCAATCTTTTTAGCAGATAAGAAAGTCTCTAGCATAACGTTGTTGTTTTCACTTCAGAGGGATAGAGAAAATGAATCTTTCTTTCCTGAAAGCTTTGCTCATTATCACAATAAGCTTCTCTGACTCAGTTATCAATAAATGAGAGGAATAAATACAACAATAGCAAAAACAACACAAAATTCAAAGCATAAGCAAAGTCTAGGTTAAATAAAAAATTTAAGAGTACTGGCTCCTTTGTTACAAGAACTATCTCTCACGTTGTACCAACAAGAGGTGTTATTTCGATATTGATAGAAAAATGGCATTTTTGGAGATAAATGATCAGATGTTTATTTCGTTATAAAGAGGAAGGTATGCCGTTAATAATGGAAAACAGCATCAGCCAAATGGCTACCACGACCACGCTTACAGGACCATATCCTTTTCATGAAATTTTCCATATCCAAGTCGCAAAGTGGCTGCCCTATATCGTCGATAGCCTCACGCATTCCATCTTTGAGGCCTTGAATCGACGCTTGGCTGTTGTCGTAGACCTTATCTATTACGTGGCCCCAAAGGAAGAAGCCGCAAGGTGTGAAATCACAAGATCTCGGTGGCCAATTGTGATTACCTCTTCGAGAGATTACACGGTCCAGAAACTTTTCCCGTAAAAGATCAATGGTTTCGTTGCTTGTGTGGCACGTAGCGCCGTCTTGTTGAAAGTAAACGTTGTCCAGATCAATACCATCAAATTCCGACATTATTCGAAAAAGTAACGTCCAATGACACCGCCGGACCATAAACCGCACCAAACAGTCACACGTTGAGGATTGAGAGGCTTTTCAACAATAACTCTTGGGTTTTCCGAGCCCCAGATACGACAATTTTGCTTGTTGACGTAGCCACTGAGGTGGAAATGGGCCTCATCAGTCAAGATGATTTTTCTATAGAATTCCGGATCATTTCTATGCATTTCAAGAACCCAATCAGCAAAGACACAACGTTGTTGATGATCGGCCGGCTTGAGTTCTTGTGTGAACTGAACTTTATAAGCCTTAAGACCCAAGTCCTTATGCAAAATACGGTGTAATGACGTTTGTGGAATGCCCAATTCCAAAAAAAACGATGAGGAATGGACAAACCAGGGTTCAACACTTTGTGCTACAGCAGCAATATTCTCAGTTATTTTTGAGCGACGTGCGCGGGTTTATTCTTCACATCACTAATTTGTCCCAGCAGCTCGAATTTTCCACCAATTTCAATATTACGGTCCGACAAGGTGCTTCACGACGACCCAAAAATGTTTAAGTTTTACTAACCGTCTCTGCATTTTTATAGTGAATTTTAATAATTTCAATGCGTTGTTGACGCGTGCATCGTTCCATTTTTATTAATGGCGTAGTGGTGGTGTCCTCATCGCTGTTATCTCACACTTACGACCGGAACTTGTTGATCTGAACTTTCCAGCCAACATTGAGTTTATATGTGTGAAGTTAGTGTTACCTCATGAATCTATTTTTATATCATGTTTTTATATTCCGCCTAATTCCATTTCGGAAATTTATTTGAGTCATGCCAGTGCTATTAACTCAGTTAGTAACATTCTTCGTGACCGAGACTCTTTTATTGTTCTAGGCGATTTCAACCTCCCACTCATTTCATGGTCCTTTTCCAGTACATCTAGTTCCTTCAGTACATCACGATTTCTTGAGCACCATGTTTGACCTCTTCTTGTTTCAAATGAACTTTGTAGTAAATTTTTTGAATAGATCACTTGATCTTGTGTTCAGTAATGATTTCACTGGAATTCCTGTGTCAAGATCCCAACCATTATGCTTTCCAGAGTATACTTACCATCCAACATTGAAAATTTTGCTTACTGTAACCCGTCCTGCTTCAGCCTCCACATCTAGGTGCAAACTTCGGGTTTGTTTTCGCAATATTAACTTTGCGCAACTAAATGCAATCTTTTTTGGAACTGATTGGTCTTTGTTAGTCAATTGTAGTGATATTACTGCCATTAATTTTTTGTATGCAACGGTATACAATATTTTCGTTGCCAATGACCCGTAGGTTGTTCATTCGTTAGTATCATATAAACCACCTTGGTTTACAAGAAGTCATTCAAACCTGAAAAATATAAAGTCTAGGTTATATACAAAATTAAAGAGTACTGGCTCTTCTATTGCTTTTGCTAATTTTTGTGCAGCGTGGGCTAATTTGCTTTCATTAAATAACCTTTGTTATAAGAACTATCTCTCTCGGTGTAGATTGCAATTTTCGCGTAATCTTAAGCAGTTTTATAACTTTGTTAACTCAAAGCGCAAATCTTTTTTTCCCTCATCCATGTACCTAGTTGACGAACAAGCCCATAGTGATTTAGGTATTGCAGACCTGTTCGCAAAATTCATTCAATCCACTAATTCCTCTTAACCATATGTTGGCAACTTTTATCCATATTCCACTTCCCATTGTAACCAAATTGTATCTCCTGAAATCAGTGAGGAGGGTCTTCTTCTAAATTTGAAATTGTTGAAACCCACTTACTCACCCGGTCCAGACAAAATACCTTGTTGTCTGCTTAAGCGCATCTCTTCCTTCTATCTGGAAGGAATCCTTTATTGTTCTGTTACATAAAAAAGGTAACAAAGCTGACATATTTAATTATAGAGGTGTTGCCAACATTTCTGCAATCCCAAATTTGTTTGAAAAAATGCTCACTTCAACCCTTTATCACTACTGCGAATCTATTAATTCTCCGTGTCAACACGGTTTTATGAAGAATAGATCACCAACTACTAACTTGCTTGTATTTACATCTTGAGTAAATCTTGGTTTTAATGGAAAATGCCAAACTGACTTCAGCAAAGCGTTTGACTCTATTAATCATGATCTGCTTTTACTTAAGCTGGACCTTTTTTGTTTCCCACAATATCTTTCTTGTTGGAATTCTTCATAATTAAGAAATAGAATTCAGCGAGTGTTATTTAAATCCACTCTTTCTTGTCCGGTTGACGTCACCTCTGGTGTTTCTCAAGGAAGCCATCTTGGCCCATTATTGTTTACCTTTTTATAAACGATCTTCCTTCATCCTTGAATTAGTCTCGTATTCTGATGTATGCTGATGATGTCAAACTATGCCTTTCATTTAATGATATCTTTTCGAAGGTCAGATTGCAAGATGTTCTTACATCACTGCATTCATGGTGTTCATGCAATCTTTTACAGCTAAAAGTATTTTTGGTTTTCTTAAAAGATGGTCTAAAGAATTTAACTATCCCTACGTTACAAAGCTTCTATTTATCTCTCTAGTCCGCCCAGTACTCGAGTACTGTTCGTGCGTCTGGAGCCCTCAATACAAAATACATCAAGATCGTAGCAATCCCTTCTTCAGTCCGGGGCTTAAATTGGAACCCTAGTGAACGTTTGCCTTCTTACTTAAGCAGGCTTCTTCTTATAGATCTTTCTTCGTTGAATAATTGCTGAATTTCTTTAGGAATAAGTTTTCTTCATAAACTTATTACTGGTATTGTTGATTTGCCGGGGCTTTTGAGTCAACTTAGTTTCTGTGTCCCTAGTCGTACCACTATGAATTTTGCTCCTCTTGCTCTAGGTAGGTGCACAACTAACTTTGCCTCACACGATCCATTTCGTGTATTATGTGTGTATTAAAACAAAATTTACCACATCCTTTCTCTTGATATTTCGCCCACCGCTATCAACGCTCTGGTCTTGCAACATCTACGATTCTCCATCCACCGTGACTGAATCTGGACGCACAATTTTGGATGGAGTGTCTAATGTCTGTCTCTGACAATACATGACTGTGAGTAGGGGCATAGCTAGCTATTTAGCAAATAAATTTCCCCCACCGGGTCAGAGACAGATTTATTTTCTTTTTGCTTAATTAGTTGTAAAGCTTTATTTTAATTATTTTTAATATACACTTTTGTTGACAGTATTTTGTCATAAATAAATAAATAAATAAGCAATGAAAAAAATAATGTTTTTTAGTTATTTGTCTTTGGATGAACAATTAATTAAAATTAATATCTTTTGATTTAGTAGGTCGATTCTGATAAAAATAAACGCTACATGTTACAGGAAGCTTGCTATAATACACCAGTGAAAACCGCATTCATATTGGTTAAGCCGTTTCTGAGATTAGCCTGCATAGACAGTATGGCGTTTACGATCCCTGTGGACCACCCTCCCTTTAATGAGAACCGTTGTTTCATGTCTTTTTCAACAGCTTGCTCTACATAAAGGAGGGTGAGAACTTTATCCCCCAAGTTATAAAGAATTTTAATTCTTCTTTTCTCGAATCATATGAGAGTATGCCTCGTTTGAGGTCTATACTAGAATTAGCTCTTTGTGATAGATCAAGGCCAATTATGCCATCGAACTTATTATTATTTATTAAATACCTTGCTATTTCCGTGAATGGATTTAACAAGGAATGATACTGGAGAGATTCCCCTTAATTCTACAAGTGGCTTAATATAATTTTTTTAACGTCACCTTATCCACCAGTCAACAAATCAAGAATCAAGCTTGACATATCTTAGTCTAAACGTGCTCACAACGTTTTTATGTACAAGTGCTATTTGTTTCGTTTACAGTGAGTTAAGAAAATCAATTTGGCCAAAAAATGGAAATTTCAAGAGTAGGTTTTCGTTGGATAATTTTTCACAACTATCGACGTGGATTATCTTAACAAGAATGTGTCGATGAACTCAGTTCTTTGTATGGCGATAAAGCACCATCAAAAACCACAGTATAACTCAATCGTGCACGTAGGTCGGTTGCCGACGAATTCCGTGAAGATCGTCCATAATTAATTGTCGCGCCACAAAACATCGATGCAGTACGTGAGATAGAGGCATCCTTGCACATTAGATCCACTTCAATACATTCGATTTTGCATGAACACTTAGTTTAAACAAAATTTGCAATCGTTGGATACTCCATAATTTATCAATAGCTCAAAAAAGGCTCACGTCGATTGGTGTAAGGAAATGCTTAAAAAGTTCAACCGTAGTGCTTCAAAAGGCGTGTATAAAATCGTGATAGATGACGAAACATGGATGTTTGCGTATGAACCGGAAACAAAACAGCAATCGACCGTGTGGGTGATCCAAGACCAGCCAAATGCAACAAAAGTTGTTCGGGCTTGAAGCACTGCGAGGCAACTGGTCGCCTGTTTCTTCGGCCGAGTAGATCATGTGGCCACTGTTCCGCTTGAGTACCGTAGGACGGTCAGAAGAAAGTCTTCAGAGAAATTCGCAAAGCCAACCGCCAAAGACGAATCATTCTCCATTCTCCATCATGACAATGCGAGCTCTCACACATCTCGTCAAACAGGTGAATTTTCAACAGTCAACATCGACTTGATGACTCATTCTCCGTACAGTCCTGATTTGGTACCCAATGACTTCTTCCTTCAATTTCAATTTAATCTTTATTCCCTTTAACATTTACAATTTCACTTAGGCTAGTGAATTTCATTTTATTTACAGAGTTGAGTATTCAATATGTTACTTTTCTACTGTACATTTAGTTATATTTGTATATATATTTTGTTTTAAGTTTAGTTTATGATAGATTTAAATATTAAGGAAAAATTGGGAAAACCTTAAACAATTTTGAGTAGAATGATGTTAGTACTTAATAATACTAGGAATGTATTTAGTATGTAAAGTACTGAATAGCACAATCATTGTGCATTTTGATATTATCTTATTTTTTATACTCTTCACGGGAGTGAATAGTATTATAAGTTTGTCATGAAGTTTGTAACACGCAGACCACATAAACTATTCATATTTGTGATCAGCTCGATGAAGAAGTTGATTTAACCATGTCCGTCTGTCCGTCTGTCTGTCTGTATGTATGCAAACTAGTCCCTCAGTTTGCATACATATTTCGTACATAGGTTTCTTTTTACCATACGCATTTCTCGGAATCAGCCGAATCGGACCACTAGGGGGGTACTCCCATACAAACCCACCTTTAAATTAATGTTCTTGTTAGAAAAAGTTTTTTTGTTTTTTAACGTATCGAACTGAAAGTACTGATCTATATTCATCAACCATGTAAATTTCATGATTCTAGGGTTACCTGGAGGGGTACCTCTCATACAAACCCAAATTAAATGGCAAACTTTTAAAGAATAAATGTACAATAAAATTGCTACTCAAATTGATGTGATGCTAATAAAGGAAAGTTGGATGCAGCCCGGAGGAGCGTGAAGAGTATTACATCTTTGGCATAGCCAATGATAGCCTTCTTTCTGTTTTTTTTTTTGTAATTTATTATTTATTTAGAATCGATCTATTGAATTTATGTAGACAGTAGCTAAATTACATGAGGTATTCACTATCTTGAGGTTATGTTAGGAAGGATAAGGATTAAGTCACTGACTGATGCGGAAGGGAAGATCCAGGGGATAATAGCGCTTAAGTCTGCGGAGTTGCTGGCTGTTGTCCATATTTTCTTATGTCGAAATCTGTTTTTGCGCGTGATATTTGATCTTGGATCTTTTGGACATTTGTTTCGAAGTGCAGTCTAGAAGTAGAATAGTAAAATGGAATGTTGAGCATCATTTTTAACACCTTATTTTGCACAATTTGTAGTTTTTTTTTTTGTGCACACACTCCCCAAACCTTAGAACATATAGTATAATGGGGACAAAAATTGATTTATAAATCACTAGCTCATTTTCAGTCGACAGCTTGGATTTCCATTTAATGATGGGATGTAGAATCCGTATCGTTCTATTTATCTTGTCGAGGATTTTCCCAATATGTACGTTGAGGCAAAATTTTTTTTCGAGATGAATTCCCAGATATATGATATCATTTACCCATGGGATTTGTTCATTGTTTAGGTTCAAGGAGTAGCTGGGTAGGTGACGTTCTTTACGCTTCTTTGTGAAGTATTTGTGCTCGTTTTATTGGCGTTAATTTTGATTTTCCAGCGTTTGAAATATGCTGCAAGAGAATCCAATGATACCTGCAGTGCTGTTGCTACCTGATCAAAGGTTGCACCCGAGCTGCAGATCGCAGTGTCGTCAGCAAAAACTGATATAGTACAGATCCCTGAGGAACTCCGCCACATATCACCTTGCTTTCTGAGTCTGTACCATTCATGAAAACTCTGAAAAAGCGATCCGTCAAAAAGCTTTGGATTAGCTTTACTAAGTACGTTGGAGTACGAGTGACAATTAACTTGTGGATTAGTCCCTTATGCCATACTGTGTCGAAAGCTGCTTCGACATCCAGGGTAACTAATCTGACTGATTTTTTAAAAGTAATTTCCTCCTTAGCAAAGTGAGTTAATTTTTCCAAGGGGTGAACGCAGTAAAAATGAGCCGGAAACCGAACTGAGTAGATGGTATTATGTTGTTTTCGGTTAAGTGCACATTTAATCTGTTTTTTAAAGCCCACTCAAATATCTTAGGAAAGCCACTTAGCAAACTAATTGGCTGATAGTTAGTTGGAAACTCCGGTGGTTTCCCTGGCTTATGGATCGGAATAATTTTTGCTGTTTTCCACACTCTTGGGAAATAGTTTAGCTGAATACATAGATTGTACATCCGAGTGAGGTAATTCAGTCTGGCGATGGGTAAATTTTTAATGCTCACATTTGGTATTTGATCAGGGCCAGGACTTCTTCTTGTTCCCGAATATCAAAGGTAAACTGCATGGTCAATGATTTACGATCGCCGAAGAAACAGTTGAAGCGTTCAAAAACCATGTTTTGGAAGTGTCTCAAGAGGAATGGGAAAACTGCTATGACAAATGGTTTAAACGAATGCAAAACTGTATTAATCATCATGGTAAATACTTTGAAAAACAATAAAGCCGTTTTCATTTAAAAAATGTTTGTTATTATTTGCTATTCCCGAAATATAAAAGTACCCCTCGTATCTACGTCGATGTTGATGATGCTGCTACTGTTGATAATGCTGCTATGAACGTTGTATCAACAATGATGTTGATACTGCTGCCATTGTTGTCAATGGCGATGTCGACGTTTTTGCTGCACTGACGTTGATGCTGGTGCTTCTGCCACTGATGATGATGCTCTAACGTGGCTTTTGTGCCGACGTCTTCGCTGCCTAAAGCTAAAGTGACTTATTAATTAAGGCTCCTTGCCGTCATTAATTATAAAAAGTGGAGGGTCCCTAGTGTTAGGAGTCGCAATTTTTTTGTATTTTAATTAGATGAATTTTTTTTCAAATATTAAAGCTCTTTGGCTTTTACTAATTACGAAAACTGGAGGTTCCCTGGTGTTGGGAATCGCAGTTTTTTTGTATTTATTTTATTATAATGAATTGTTTCTTTCTCTGAAATATTAAATTTTTTCTTTTATCGATTTAAATTTTATTTTTTAAATATTGAAGCTTAAGGTTTATTAATTATGCAAACTATTTTATACTAAATTTTTTTAAAAATATTAAATCACCAAGTGGGACAAGGCCAATTAAAAAGTTTCTTTCTTTAATTATAACTTTTATTTATGAATTAACAAACTTTCTTTACTTGAAAACACTTGTGTGTGCCTTGCGCCACGCCAGAAACAAGAATGATCTGCCACGTCGATAAACTCATCTTAGCAGATCATTCTCACCAACACATTGCTAACCCAAGCCGTTCGCTTCACCAACACCTTAGCCAATGACGATCAGCCACGTCGACATTCTAGTGCTACTAAAATCAACAATCTAGTGTTAAGCTACAATCAATCAACAATGTAGTAATGGCAAATGAGCACTATCATGTGCGAGTGAAATGTCACATATGGCAGGCAGACCCTTTTGTGATAACTTATAGTGGCTCGTATCACGAAGATTCGGTTTTATGCTTTACAGTGCTATTTTAGTATCACGAACAGCTGTTTTTTGTTTTGATTATACATACAAAAAAAAAATTTGTTGAATTACACGATCGTGAAAGGGAAATTCTGTGTAAAAATGAATAATAATTATAGGCTACATCTTGCGAAGAATACTTTTCAATTGGTATTTTTTTGTCAAAATTGGTTCAGTGGTGTAAGCAGCACATTTTCAATGTTTGCCGTTTAATTATATAGAAGATAGATGTTCCTTTTCTTCAATACATTTTTGATAAACTAACTTAAATACGAAATATTCTATATAAAAATACAAAATGGTTAGATGGAACCGCGAAAAAAAGTTGATGCAAGACCAGCAGGAAGGTGGAAATGCTCTCAGGGAGCTATATGGAAACGACGCTAAATTAATTTCCATAGATAAAAAAGAAACGTCCTGCCAAAACACAAAAATTAGTCTTATCTCCTACAACGTTCATGGCCTGCAAAGTAAATTTTTATATCCTGATTTTTTCCAATATTTGTTGCGAAATGATGTATTCGCATTAATTGAAACACACATTACTGATGATAGATTAACACAGGCAACTAAATATTTTAATGGATTTGATACATATTGGAAACCAGCAACAAAAAATAGCCAATACGAAAGAGCTAGCGGTGGAATGGTCATTGGAATTAAAAAGGATTTAAGCAATAGAGGAATAAGGCATGTGTATCGTACTATAAATGGAATTGGTTATATTAGACTATACGATCACGATGAAGAAATGACTTTGATTCCAGTATACATAAGAGGATATAACTGGCAAGGCGAGTTCTCATTGCTCAAAGATTTCTTCAAAGAAACAATAGAAATAAATTAAATAATCATGGGCGATTTTAATGTACGAATTGGACAACTACACAAACAAATAGATCTAAATAGACTATATTTAATGCAGTTTACGAAAACAGGAATTCAAAAGACATGGTAACAAATTCAAATAGAAAGGTACAGACCATGGACTATTGATACTGAATGTAAGGACGTAAGGTGATCAAAGTGGTGATTTTACTTTTGTAAATGCGATCGGAAGCTCTGTAATAGACCTATGCGCAATATCAGTGAAGTGCCTTCATTTGGTCACAAATTTCGAAGTCGGTCATCAAATATGGCCAGATCCCATGCCAATCGAGCTTACTAAGAAGTTTGAAAATATTAACAGCCAAACAAAACCACAACATTTAATACCGAAACTGCGCTGGATAGAGTCAAAGCGTAGCACATTCTAACTGTTGGAGGAGATCAATGGTATAAAAGAAGTCTGTTATCGATAGAAACTAGTGTTCTGTACATGTCTACATTAAGATTGTTATAGAGTTAGTTGTAGCATTTTGTAGATGTAGGAATTAAGTAAAAGAAATATGAAATGTATAAAATAAGAGTGCACACGAAACATTAAACGAATATAGACGTGCCAGCAGAAAGAAACATACAAACGAAAAAAGAAAAGAATAAAACAAACAAGCAAACGAACAAACAAACAAAACCAAACCACATTGTGTAATTAACAAAGCGGAACAGAGTGGACCAACAAGAATTGACCCACCCCAGGTACTAGACTGGACATAATTGGCGACCGTGACAGGACAACAAATTCATCATCGGCTAATTCACCACAGCGGAAGACCATCTGCCCAAAGATCATCGCTGGAGAGAACGTCGTCTGCCACGAGGGATCATCGCTGGAGAACCAAGCATCTGCCAAGATCGACCATCGTTGGAGAGCGTAGACTCATTGTTGGAGCCCACACAAAACCGTAAATACAACATTCTTATATGCCCATATATAAGTAAAAATCGTGAGTACATAAAGAAAAATACATAAAGACGTAACTAAAATAAGCATAACGGAAAAATAAATGCATATACATAAGTGAGTTTGAAGGTTAACTACGCAACTGCATTTATTGAATTCTCTTATAAATCATGATATCGCTAACATAAAATTGTTGGTATCAGTTTTGATCATTTGCGGTGGTTGTTTTTGCTAAACACCACTACACGCTGTTGTTGCTATTGTGTCAAGTTGCTTGCTTTGATTAACGGCGATAGTTAGAATTTGTTGTTGTTAAACACAAGTACATGTGATTGCTGTTGTTGTGTGTGAGCTGTTCGCTATTGCTTTTTACTTGAAAGTCAACATAATTCGTATTGCAAATTCCCGTTGGGTGAACAGTTGACATTGAATTTTAGTTGGAAACTGCATTTACTTGGTGCTGTTGACGTCATCGATTTATCAGTTTGTTTTTATAATGAGTCACAGCGAGGAATTGTATGAGGAAGAGATGAACAACTCAAAGTCAACGACATTAGTGAAGCTGCGTCTTCAGCGATCAACAATTATGAAGAACATAACAAATTTAAAGGAAAGAGTAGTAACTGATGGAGAAAAGACAAACATAGTAGTGTTAGAATGTAATATGCAGATATTAGAATCGTACTTCAATCAGATTTGTGTTGTGCGAACAAACATAGAAGATTTCAATGTAGGGGATAGTGAACGTGGGAAGATCGAAGAGGTATTTATATCTTCAAAATCGTTTATATTGTCAACTATAAATAAGCTTCGTAGTAATTTAAATTTCTTCAACAGTACGTCCAATGTTACCCAATCACATCAAGCAAGATTACCACACCTCAAATTACCACAATTTTATGGTAAATATGCGAATTATAAGCGTTTTATGGCTGCATTTAGAAATTTAGTCGATAAGGATCCGCTCATATCAACTATAGACAAATTTAATTATTTGCTGAATTGTTTGTTTGAAGTAGTACAGGCATATCAAGTTACTGAAGGCAATTATCCAAAGGTTCTAATGCGATTAAAAGAGCGATATGAGAATAACGTCTTGATATTTCTTGATTACATATCAAGCATGTTTAATTTACCGACAATTAGTAAACCAGATGCGTTATCATTACAAAGGCTGGTTGATACGGCATCAGCAATACGAGGATCGCTTTTGTCATTAGGGTAATCAAATGATGTTATGAATGTTATAATGATTCATATTTTATTGTCCAAGGTCGATGCAGACACGAAACTACACTACAATGAAAAGCAAGTATACGAGCAGCTGACGACTTGGGATGAATGTTGTAAAATTCTGACACATCGCTGTCAGTTTCTAGAATGCCGGTCCCAATACCTTTCCAAACACAACGTGGGTGATCAACAAAAGCCAAAATACAAATCAGCATCCAATTCATTCATTACGACCCAATCAGCTTTCGTATTTTGTGAGTCACCACATCACTATATTTCTCAGTGTTCTTCGTTCACAAATTTCAAACTCAATCAACGAAAGGAATTTGTGAAGAAGGCATTTCTTTGTTTTAATTGTTTGTGTAAAGATCATACATTCAAGGCATGTCAATCAAAGTCACGATGCAAGGTTTGTCAGGCAGCTCATCACTTCTTCATAGTTACTCTAGTAATTCAACTTCATTTTTTAATGCGGGTAATTACCAACAGGCGGTTTTGCACATAACCAAGGTCAATCAAATTTTCAATCTCATCCGAATGACACTCTAATAGCACGCGCAGCTAAAAGAGGCATATTACCTACTGCAATTGTGAAGATTAAGGACTGTTACGGAAACTATCAATTTGTTCGTGCATTGTTGGACTCTTGTTCTGAAGTAAATTTAATATCAGAAGAAACGGCAAAACTGCTGCAATTACATAAACATCATGTATCACAAGCGGTCAGCGGCATTTCCGAATTTAATCAACAAATCAATTTCAATGTATATGCTACGCTAAAATCCCGAGTTTCAGGCTTTGAGTGGTCATCACAGTTCGCAGTAATCAACAAGATTAATATCTCAGAATGGAAGTCACCTGACGGCATAACACTTGCAGCATTCTACAAGTCAAACAAAATCGACATCCTTATCAGTACAGAAGGATTTTTTGATGCGATTCGAGTAGGAAAACATTGTCTTGGGCCTAATTAGCCAAGCCTTATTAATACTGCTTTTGGATGAATAATTGGTGGCAACATGTCCAGTCCACAAACTGAATTAAATTACAGATGTAATTTAATGCAGGAACAGCCGTCGCTAGATACTATGGTTCAACACTTCTGGGACGTTGAAGAGTACACAACGGTACCAACAAAATTCACACATGAGGAACAAATGTGTGGAGAATATTACGTAAACAATGTTAGTCTGAATGAAGACGGCCGCGTACAGATGCGTCTTCCATTTAGACATTCTCCTAAACAATTAGGAAATTCATATGATATCGCATATCAACGATTTAAGATGTTAGAACGCAGACTTAATCGGGATGAAATGCTTAAAGAAGCTTATGTAGACTTTCTAAACGAATAACTTTCACTAGGTTACATGTCACTCATTAGTGAGATAGATAGATGTCAACCACATTATTACATACCACATCATTGCGTGGTACGACCGCAAAGTCTGACAACGAAATTACGTGTCATATTTGATGCATCTGCTACTACAACGTCAGGAGTTGCATTAAATGAAGTATTATTTATTGGTCCCACAATCCAACAGGATTTGATTACCACATTATTAACATTTCGATTACATAAATATGCTCTGTCAGGAGATATTACAAAAATGTACAGGCAGGTTGTCGTAGATAAATGCGACAGACAATTCCAATTTATATTATGGAGAACAAATACTAATGATAAAATACAAACTTATCAATTGAACACAGTGACATATGGCACATCAGCTGTACAATTTTGAATCTGAATATCCACTTGGGGCGTCTGTCTTGCGCTCAGATTTGTATGTTGATGATTAGTTAACAGGAGCAGATCAGGTGAACGAATTGCAAGAGAAAAAGGATCAACTGGTTAAGATACTTGGAAAGGCTGGAATGACAATGACTAAATTTAACAGTAATTTATCAAGTCTTACAGATTCACCAAAGAATGAAATAGACGTGCAGCTGGATGGATCAAATGTTATAAAAACTCTTGGCTTTGCGTGACAACCAGCTTCAGATATGTTTGTGTTTCGCTATGAAGTAGGCTCTGCTGAGAAGGAAACGAGGCGATCAGTGCTGTCTACAGTTGCTAAAATCTTCGATTTACTTGGGTTGGTGAGCCCAATCATTGTAAGGTGTAAAGTTTTATTGCAGGACCTCGTACTCAGAAAACTTGATTGGGACGAGCGTCTTACTGATGATATGTTACGAATGTGGGTCGAATTACAATCTGATCTACGCATGTTATCCAAGATAAAGATTCCACGATTTGTATTTACATTACAAAATCATAAGAGCGAAGTTCATGCGTTCGCTGAACATCTGAACGTGCTTACGGGTGTTGTATATACATACGTACACAACTTGATGAAGATATGCATGTAAATTTATTAGTAGCAAAATCGAAGGTAGCGCCACTCAAAGTTCAGTCACTTCCTAGATTGGAGTTGTGCGCTGCTGCGTTATTAAACAGAACTTTTAATAAAGTAAGACAAAAGATTGAACCATACATAGACAAGGATTATTTTTAGATAGATTCAAAAATTGAATTAAGTTGGCTACATAAACATTCATCACAATTAAATTGCTTTGTTGGTAATCGAATTTCAGAACTTCAGCAACATACACTCAATGTGGAATGGCGACACGTGCCATCATCAAAGAATGCAGCAGACATCATTTCCAGAGGATGTACAACAGAAGAATTACACACAAACATGTGGTTCAAAGGTCCTGATTTCTTAAGGCACTCATGTGACGAGTGGCTAAGAATAATTGAGAATCTGCCAGTGACGGTTGAGATGCGCAAACGAGTGACAGTTCTCTGTTGCGACTCATCATCAGAATCTATTATTGAAGAAATCATTCAATAATCATCATCGTACATTCGAATTCTACGTACTATATCGTTTGTGTATCGCATATTCAACAGAATAGGACCAGATCGTCAATTGACAGCGTCATTGGTTTAACACATACCAGCAAAAGAATTGCGAAAAACATTTTGGCGAATAGTCTCACACATACAGCAAACAGTTTACAAAGAAGAGATATCATTGTTAAAAAGGCAACAAAGGTTAAAGCCGAGCATGCAAAGCCTCGCACGATTTTTACACACAATGCAAATAGACAACACAACAATTACGATTTTGAGAGTAGGGGGACGATTAGCTAAAGCACAGTTACCATATGATGCTATTCTTCCGCGCAATCATCGGTTAACGCAATTATATGCAGAATTTCTACACAAACAGAATTTACTCGCTGGAGCCGAGGTGTTTAGTGTCGCTTCTGCGTGAAAGAGTCTGGGTAGTAAATGCCAGAGAATTAATGCGATTGTACGCTCATGCACGCACTGTTTTCACTACAAACCACGGCTGATGCAACAGGTGATGGGGAATCTTTCATCAGATAGATTGCAGTGAGAACGTGCATTTTTAGTAAAAGGCGTTGATTTCTGTGGGCCGTTTATGACGACTCATAATCTTCGTGGCAAGTCGCTGTACAAAACTTACGTATCGATTTTCGTTTGTTTTGCGTCTAAAGCAGTTCACATAGACTTAGTATCTAATTTTGTAGGTGCAGAGGCGAAGATGTCTGATTTCAAAACCCAGAACTTCAATTCCGATGCATTGAACATACTCAAATCCTACAGCGCTACAAGGGGTTTTGAGTTTTGCTTCATACCACCACGAGCACCACACTTTGGTTGATTATGGGAGGCAGCGGTGAAATCTGCAAAAACGTTGCTAACAAAAAACGTTGCTGCAGCAAACTTGACATTTGAAGAACTACTTACTGTCATCGCAGAAGTTGAAACAACACTAAATTCGAGGCCCATCGCTCTGGTCTCGGATGATCCAAATGACGGAACGGCATTGTCGCCGTCTCACCTGCTCATTGGGTCATCATTACTACCAGCACCAGACGAGGATGATGGAAATGCAAACGGTCGATATCTAGATCGATGGCAAAGGGTCACATTTCTGAAACAACAATTCTGGAGAATGTGGTACCGAGACCTACATTCACACAATACAACAGCGAACTAAGTGGACGTGTGCCCAGCCCAACATTAAGGATGGGTAATTAGTAATTGTACAAGAGGACAACGCTCCGCCTCAACATTGGAATCTCGCACGAGTGACAGCAGCAGTTCCAGGTCAAGACGGAAAAGTACGAGTTGTAGATCTACGAACGCAGAATGGCACCATACGGAGGGCGATACATAAGATCGCACCTCTTCCTATCGAAGTCTAAAATTTGGAAAGTTGGTCCTTTCAACGTGGGGAGGATGTTGGAGGAGATCAATGGTATAAAATAAGTCTGTAAATAAGTCTGTTATCGATAGAAACTAGTGTTCTGTACATGTGTACATTAAGATTGTTATCGATTTAGTTGTAGCATTTTGTAGATGTAGGAATTAAGTAAAAGAAATATGAAATGTATAAAATAAGAGTGCACACGAAACATTGAACGAGTATAGACGTGTCAGCACAAAGAAACATACAAACGAAATAATAAAACAATAAAACAAACAAACAAACAAACAAAACCAAACCACATTGTGTAATTAACTCAGTAGAACAGAGTGGACCAACAAGAATTGGCCCACCCCAGGTATTAGACTGGACACTAACAAAAATTAAATGAGAAGCTACAGACCCTAAAGGAAGAAAATAACACCGACCTTACCCCAGCTGGTTGACGTTATCAGGAACTCAGTGGAGATACAGAATGGCACAAAAGTAATTTTTAAACAGATTTATTATAATTTTAAATGTCATAAAGTGCGCATAAAATCATTTGAAGCTCTATACAAATTTAAAAGTGCAAATAATGAAAGTGACAAGTCTTACTATTTAGGAGCTATTCAAGTCAATAGATATGTGTGTGGGTAGGCCAAACTTGAATATCTTAAAAGGTTGGAACAGAAGATAAACCATATAAAA